>VZTT01003576.1:8306-32809 GCA_013400855.1 Buphagus erythrorhynchus
AGAAGTCCTTAAAGTAACCTAGTCTTTAATTCAAGAAGAGTTCAAGTGAGAAACTCTGTCTGCTATTGATATTATGATTATTCAAATAACTGCTTCTTTGCAGCTCACGTGAAATTTGGCATACAAGCTTCAAAGTATTTTCTCTTCTAGGACAGATTAGATCTTCGAATGACCTAAAATCTAATCTTACATTTTTTTACTTAGAGCAGCTTTCACATTGCAGTAGGATAAAGAAAAAACATCTTAGGTTAATTACTATTTTTGCAGTTCACTAATTTGAAATATAACCCTTTAAAAGAAGTTGTTCCTGTATAAAAGGATTTTTATCTGATTTAGCAAATTTATTCCAGAGAAGTATGAAACTGACTCCAAGAAGTCTCTTTGTTACAAGAACCATTTTGGAATCTCCATCTGTACTGATTTTCCCTAAAGGCTCAGATATGCTTGAGAGAGAAAAAGAAGAAAGAAAGTCATTGGTAGACAAATTACACAAATTAAAAATAGGAACAGTGTTGTGCTGTATGGTTCTGTAACATTTTATGTATTCTCTTTATCTGCCTCTATTATTACTCTCCAAATGAGTATAGCCCAAATCAATAGTTATAGAATTACATTCCTTGAATATAAAGCTAAACCCAATTAGAATTGATTCCATTCTCTTTTCAAAAAATAAAAAAAAAGGTATAATGCAGAGATCTATATAACCAGAATCCACCGTATTGATTTTAGCTGTTATTGTTACAGTTGGTTTCTGAAGCCTGCAACGGGACAACTATCAAGACATGTCACATTTATTTGCAAGCAAATAAAAAAAAGTCCCCAAATGAAAAAAGCTTAGGGGGGGAAAAAAGAGAAAAAAAGAACTGTGGAGCTGTGCACTGACAATGATACACTATCAGCTTACTCAGAGAAGTTACAGTGGGAATACACACATTGAATTATACATTACACGAATGCACTGATTTATTGTGGTAATAACATCCACCTCATTAAAAGATTCTGCTTTGCTGCAGTTGGAGGGCTACATATTGTTTACTGCTATAAATTAATGGCAGTGCACAGAAGACTGTAGAGCCCTTCTAACAATAGATCTGTAATGACAGTGCTGTATATCACAGCTTCCCCAGCAGCTTCATAATAAAATGGAGACAATGTATTGGGCTAATACATTCTACCAGGCAGGCCCATATTTTTCTGACAACTGCTAAGGATGAGGTGATTCTACTGTGTTACACTGCACTGGGCACAGTTAACTACAGAATAAAGAAAAAAAAAATAGAAATTAATTGAAATTTCTCCGTCATTTCATATCACAAAATTAACAGGGAATCATGATTACATACTGTATTCCTTCCCCTGGGGGGAAATGCCAAGGGGAAAAGAGGATCTCTAAACTAAGCTGTGCTAGATGTAGCTGTGAGACCACAAATTTACACTGCTCAACACAGTTTCCCTATAGCTACAGATCTCTAAGGAAGAATGAGCTGAAAAGCTTTCATATCCTGAAATCCCAGAACATATTTTATTTGCAGCACCTCTTTTCCCAGAGGAAAATCAGATATTAGTTCACCAATAAAAAATGTATATTTAGATGGAGAGGGAAAAAATTCAAGTAGAGAGAGAAAAATTCCAATGAGCAAAAACAATGGATGAGATTACAGGAGTAAAAATGAAGAAAAAAATCACTTATGGCTGTAAAGTTTTCAAATCCTATCGAAAAATGAATGATGTGTATGGTTTTCAAGTCAGTGTTCAATCAAAAAGAGGATCCAAAGTGGGGCAAGAATTGGGGTAAGGTAGTTTCTGTTTCCATTTTTTCCAAGGCATGATCACCTTTGGCCAAAGTGGTTGGTGTAACAACATGTGCTACAATTATGAAAATTACAAGCCATCCTTAAAAAAAACCCAAAACAACTCATTTGATATTATTTTTCAAGTATTCTCAAATATAGGAATACCTCAAAATAAATAACTTCACATTTTTACCAAGAACTGCATATAGTAAATCTCAGTCTTTGGACCCAAGCTTGCTTGCTTCCTTTGAAACATAACTAAGAAAAATGGTTTGCTGAAAAATAACTGAGAAAACACACTGACTCTTATTATCTACTGCTGTCAAATATGTCCAGACACTGTGGTGTACAGTTTTATTTGTTAGTTCTTACTCTTGCTCTGTGCCAGACATTGGAACACTGACCCATCTTGCCTCTGCTTCCAGAAGAGGCCCCGTTGCACCCAACAGAAGAAACCAGAATGCTCACTGCTCCTCTACAGAAGGCAGAATCTCTCCTGGACTCTACCACTCATGTTCAAGAACACATACATTTTAGAAAATTGCTAATGAATTTAAATAAACAGATTGAAGTCTTATAAAGAAATAATTTCAATATGACTATTCATAGTACTACATTTAAAAAGATAAGAGGTGCTTTTTATTCCTATCTAATGTGCTTTCATATTTTAAATAGTGTTGCTCCAAATATTTTACAACTTCACTATGAAAAAAAAAAAGAAAAGAAATTAAATTTTAAAAAAAGAAAAAAGAGGAGGGGAAAAGAATAAGTGCTTTTTCTTGTGATTTCTTACACTGTTTTCTTACCCACATACAACCAGGTATTTGTATTCCTGCAAATACAATTGTCTGTATTACTGAATCATGTTTGGTAGCATCCTTGCCAAGTATGATGTTTGTTTCCCATACATCTTATTTTTGAGATGACTATCTGGTTTTCATTATTGATATTTTTCATATTGGGCCTAAAGGACCAGGGGGACCCTTAGGTCATCTCATCTATCCTTGAGTTTGTGTAACAAGAAGTTAAATGCCTTTGCATTGCATGATTTTGAGTCCAAATATTTATACTTGATTACAGCACGAGCTGTATTTGCTTTCCAGAAAGGCATCTGACTCCTCAGTACGTGGACAATCTACTACTTTTCTTGGAAGTTTTTTCTTCTGATAATTCTTACCCTCATTCTAAAAAATATATGTATTTCAGTTTGGTTAGGAATTTACTGGTGTGTTATCATAAGAGATCTTACTAATCTTCTCTCTGACATAGCACAGAGTCCCTACTTACCCAGGATATTCTGAATTAAAAGATACTTACAGACTATAATTAGACTTTTTAATAAACATAACAAGTGTAGCTCTTCAGGTCTTCCATTTCAAGGCATTTCTTCCACCTTTAAGATTTCTCTGCTTGCCCATTTATCAATGTACTCTAACAGGCAGGAAACTGAAATGTGTTCAGTGTTTCAGTGTTGGTTTTCTCCACAAACATGCCAACTGCTGGAAACTCTGCTGCACTCAAACCTTGTTTAGTTACTTTATGTATCACCAACACAAAATTGACTGAACTAGCCAGTATTTGCATTATGGTCAGTAGGATGTCCTGATCACTGAGTAAAAGAGAGACACAAAGACAAGATGCAAGGGTTTAACTACACCCAAACTTTATTCACTTAGGTCAGCTGGGAAATATCTGTGAATAAACTCATATAGTGTAGATCATTACTCTCCCATCTGTCATTTTTGGGTTTGAGAACAGCCAAAAAATGCTATTCCCCCCTCTCAACCTATTCTCACTTACTGCAGTCTTCCTCTCAGACAACTGGCTATGGTTTTCCTAAAAATTAAATCCCATCTTCTTTAGAGTGCATCTTACCTTCAATGCACATCTAACTCAAATTCATTAAAGAACCATATCCCAAAGAAAACAACAAACACAATTATCTGCTGAACTGTTTGAGCTGCCCTCATTGATCAACCAAAGTGTGCTTGAGCTGTAAGATTTAAAAAATTGAAACAATTTATCAAGGAGAAAAACTGTCCTTACCAATTAATTCCCAAAAAACCCACTGGTTTCACAGCAGATGTCCCCAATCCTACATCAAAGACTAGGCTAGGAGGGGGATATATGTATTTGGATAAATCAAAATTTATCTTAAGCCTAAGGGATAGAACTTGACAAAACCTTTTTATTCTTCCCTAGTAAGCATTTCAGTGATACACAATAATTCTGAACTTACATGCTATTTTTTATTATTAATTATGAATCATATTTTCGTCACTTAACAACACAAGCAGCTACTTGAATTGCATGTGCTTTCTTAGTGAAATAAAGAATTCAATAGTTGAACACTTTTGGTATACACAATGTTGAAACTGCAATAATTATGAATATTAGTGAGTGTACTCTACCTATTTTGATATAAACACATCATCACATTCTGCTTTAAGAACTTTTAAATACTCCAATTTCTATTCTCATGAAACTGAGAATTCAATAAAGGGCTGGAGTATAAGCAAAAAATGGTCATGTGCATGCAAATTAGAAGTATTTGTACATATGGTTTATATTTCAGATGTTTTTAAGAGCATACATATTCCTTTGAGACAGCAGAAACAGTCAGGAAAAACTGATCTAAAGATGGAATGTCTGAATATGTCAATATAAATAATACTTAATGGTTCAAAAGACAGAAGATTCCCAAAGTTTACAGTTAAAAAATATGGGTCATAAGCTAAGGTTAAGCAAAAAAATGAAAAAGAACCCTCTTACACAATATTAGTGATGTTTCAGCAATATAGCAGTGGCAGGATATGCCTCAGGTCACCTAAAATCTTGGAGGAATTTGAATTTAAAAGAAAACTCTCCATGCTGTCACATTACCAACAATAGTATCAAATGCTATTACAACCACCTGTAGCATATTGCAAAACAATGCACTGCTGAACTGCAAACTGATTAAGGACACACTAATGAAGCACAGTAAGGCTTAATAAAGTGTTCAGCATAGCTGAATGGACCACACACTGTGTACCTGAGGTACTACTACACCCTAACACTGCTGGGAAGCCAAACTGAAGAGAGTTGTTGTGTGTTGTGCATTTCCAAGAGGTCAGGGGGAAAGGAAGCTGCATGTCCCTGGGAATCATGAGGGAAATCCAGCTGTTTGCAGGCAGTGAGGAGGGTATGGCATTACTCAGAAAATAACCCTGCCAGTTAAAAGCAAACATTTGCATGCACTCTCCATGACTTAATCTGTCAAGTGAAAGAAAACCCTGCACCATTATTCACTTGCTTAAAAAACAAACAAACAAACAATACTTTATGGATTTTGAGAAATAGGACTGAGAAACCACATGCACTTGAGTCAGAGCAGGAGGTGGAAACATTCTCTGTGTGCCTTCCTTTCACAGACCATGTTCCTCTGCCAGTGCACCATACAAGCCACAGAAAACAGCAGCCATTTTACCTAACACCAGGTCCACTTAAGAAAATCAAAACTAAAAACATAATTCTTTTTGTTTGTACTAAGAGCACAGGACCTCAAGCCAAAAGCTGATACAAACTCACATATTTTGCAGATTTCTGTCAGGGCACACAAAATACATATTATTCTATATCATATGTAAGCATAAGCCCGAGAAAAGAAGGAGGCTAGAAAAGGGCACTTGGGAATGTATAAGGAGCTTTTTATTGTAATCTGTACTGTTTCATAAGACTATTCCAATCAGACTATTCCATAAAACTATTCCAATTTGAACACAAATAGTCAGCTAAGAGCCCATCACTGTATCTTGTTTCACACATGCACTGCTTTGCTCCTAAGGTGAATTCATCCATCATCTTATTCCCTGTTTCGTAAGATCTCCTGATTAGTCAGCCATCACCTTCAATACCATGAACAGATTGTCAGAAAGTTTTATCAGCTCCCCTTTCACACTCTTTTTCAGATTAGCACCTATGCTGAACAGTATGAAGTACCAAATAAACTTTTGGAATACCACCCCACTTTGGAAACGAACCCTGTGTTTCTGATTCTGAGGCAGCTTCAAGTGACTGGCTGGATATGATATCTAAATTATTTTAATTAATTTTGTTAAACTATTCACTTCAAGCTTTTAAGATCATACCATCTTTTCTTAGCAATCTTTCTGTATTGAATTCCCTCATTTGATCTACATTTTGTTTGTTGATGTTTGAGTTTTAGAAAGATCATCTGATGCCTGCATCAAAGTAAGCCCACAGCCTGAAAACTACCTTAAATTCCTCCTTAAACAAAGATTATCCTCATTTTACCATGATCTCATTTTCTGACCACTATTTTTAAGCCTGGATTGTTGTTTGACCCCAAGAGACCTCCTGCTCCTTAGGAGTTTGACCAACTCAGTTTTAGAAAGTTCCAGTTAGGTGAGGTAAATCCCATATTCATTTCCCATAGGAGTGCAATTTTTAAATTGGCCACCATCATGCTTGTTCAGAAATCTGAGTTACACAGATGTGTGCTCTAGCACTCTATAATCTGCTGAGTTTAAATGTACGAGTATAAAAAGGAAGAGAGACCATATCAAGAGAATAACATTCATTTTGCATTAGGAAGACAGAAAACACACATTTATAATGTCTGTGGCCCAAGACATGTGTGTGAAATTACTTTATTCTGATTTCTAGCAGATTTTATGACCAGACATATGCCCCATCGTTTCTTGTGATCATTTAAAAGGTCATGAACCTCCCTCAGTTCATTTCCAATTGGAAGATGACATATGTCCAGGGCACCTAAAACTGAAACAAGAGCAAGATGGACAACAACAGCAGATACAAACTTAGACTGTCATCTTGAACATGCATGGGTAATTCTGAGCTATGGTTTTTCGCATCTTAGAGAATTTCTGCATTCCAAACAATACTCCTCCTTGAGGCAAAACAAGATTATTATTACGTTTATTACTAAAATGATTCTTTCTGATCCTGTAAACTTGGCTTTTGCCCTAATACCTAAATAAATGTTAAAAAAAATTCAAAAGATTGCTTGAAGATAGCTAAGTGATCCTAGAAACTGATATATACATCTCAAGTACAAATTGTATGCCTCTTGTGACTTCAGAAAACAAGCCTCTGGTGGGAAGAGAAGAGAACATGGAAGAGCAAGTAAGAATGGCAACGAGATGCGTTCTATCATCCACTTGTAATATTATTTAGAGGAGGTGGTATGAAACAGAGAATAACCAACTAAAGACAAGCAAAACCCCCAAAGGTGATGCTATAAAAGGATGGTTATGACACTGTTGTAGAGCAACATAAATTACCAGAACACTTTTTTAAAAATCTATCTGCACTAAGAGTAGGATTTCAGAAAGTATGTTTTGATAAATCATCTCAGAGATGTATTTGGGTCAAGTACCAGCCTCAGCAGGTCTCCACAAAAGTTGTGCAGAAACAGACCACTATGGAAATCACATGTTTGTTAGAATATACATGGAAATCACATGTTTATTATAAAAAAGATCCTGAGATAGACGCTGCATGAAGCTCAAATCAACATATCAACTCAATCTCTGTCCTTAAAGCGAAACAAGAAATTGACATTAAAATCCAAATACCTGAGTGTCTAAGGTCTAAGGACCATGTCTAAGTCGGCCTTAACAAACCAACAGCTACTTAATTTAAACAAATCTCTCCTCCACGCAGCTGTGTCCCTGCGGTTTTCCCGGAATTGTCCCGGGGTGTCCCTGTCCGTGGTGCTGAACCCCTGGCGCCGAAGCTGGCGGGGACAAGGCTCGCTCTGAGAGGGTCCCTGACCGTGGTGCTGCAGACACGGGCTGGGGACAGAGGGACACAGGGACACAGGGACAGAGGGACAGAGGGCTGTGGCACATCAGACATGGGGCCCCTTGCAGCCTTTCTTCCCAATTTTCGCAATGTGCTTCTGGAAATTTTATTGCTCATCCACGATGGCATCTGCTGAGGGTCACTGGCATTCCAGAGTTTCACAAAATCACTTTTCCCCATTTAGAAGTGGGAAAAAAATGATGTTATTAAGTCAAAACTTTCAAGGGAATATAACAAACTACTCAACACTTCAGTTTGTATTGTTTCTAATTACAAAACAGATTCTCCAATCTAAACAAAGAAAGCCCATAATAGCCCTAAAGTTCTAGCACTGTCATGGGATGTGAACCTAATAATCCTGCACAGCTTCCTTCAGAGACAGTCTTCACAATTCTCTTCCCACCTTCCCTTTTCATCTCTCTGTGTATGCAAAGAAACCAGATAAAGAAAAGAGTGTCTTCATTCTCCCAGCCAGATTTTGCTCTTTTATTGTTTCCTAAAAGGAACCAACACAAGACAGGTTCTGCTCAGAGTACTTCCTGCTTGTATGCTTCCCTTCTCCTAAAAGTTTCTCCCAACGTGGTTATGTCAAATGTTTAAGTCTGTCAACCTACATTTTAGAGAGGATGATGTGCTCTTCTCCTCCAAGAAGCAACTTGTGTTTCACAAAAAAAGCATGAAAACTTGTCTGAAAATGGAGAAATCCAATAAAAATCCAATCAAAATCCATAACTGAATATAACACAAATAATGAAAAATGTGTGTCCTTTTCAGATATCACTGATATCCTAGGTATCATTCAGGCTGGCCTTAATACCTCTAACACTGTTTCTTGAGATATCCAAAATTCTAGAAAATGTAATGGACCTTCTCGTAAGTACCACAGATCCCAATACAAATTTTGAAATATTTCATTTCCTAGGATTCACATGAAGGGCCCTGAAAGGAAGAATATATGTACCTTCCTTCTGAGGTTATCCTGTCTGACTTCAGAATACTTTTTAACTAAGTGGTGTCTTTTGTCACACATACAGATGACAAATTTCCTACCTGAAATACTGGTGCTGAGCCCAGCAGTGCCAAGCCTCAAAAGTTTTAGTACCTAAATTCCAGATCTAATTGCATATCAAAATAAGTCACTGCAATTGCACCCACTCTTGTTATTTCTCACACTGCTCCTCTCATCCTACTTTAGTGTCCAGTTTTTGAACATATCTTATGCTTAGAAAGATATTGAGTCCTGGTGAGTTCAACAGTTTTAACTGCACTCCTTTTGTGTGTATTCAGCATGAGCTGAATAAAATGTAATTTACATTTCCTACATGAAAGCACTTGATTCACAGAATATCTGTACAGGTTTTAATGTCTCTCTAGACAAAAAGATTTATTTTAAAAATTTGAAAAACTCTAATAAGTTCACATCAAACCATGTTTTAGTGTCTATCTCTTTGCCAAGAGGTAAATAACTAAGCAAATTTCATTTCCAACTCAATCTGCTTCCACACAAGGGAAAATATGAAGCATAAGTTTTATATGCAGCACATTTGTGCTCCTGAAATGGGCACCCTGCAACAGAATTCAGGCTGAAGAACACCCAACAGCAAAGTTGACATCAGAACAACAAAACTACTCTAATTTTTCATAGTAAAAAAAGTCTATCACTCCTCTTCTGTCAAGGTGTGTTTTATATTAGTGGCTCCCACATACCAATTAAACACCTCACTTCACTGAAGGTGAGAGCTATTTGTTGCTTTTGTACACTTGACTGGAAAAGAAGTCATTACATACATAACAGCCTCCATAAAACTGATGATGATCTAGCAAATATTGCATGGAATAGATAAAAAGATGAATAAAAATATTATTATGTACACATGTAGCTATAGTGCAGAGAAAAGAAGATTTAAGAGTAGCATAAATTTCTTCTTCCAGTAGTGTCAGTTTATGATCTTGCACAAATGCTGTGCCTTACGAAAGGAAAATTATCAACAGCTCCTTGCATACAGCAAGATCTTGTAACAAACTTTTGAGTATAAAATCATGCTTCCATATCTCAGTAATTCCATGTATTGTTACTTCTATTTTCTTTCCTTATCCAAGTTCAGAAATACAATGCAATTTATTGCTTCCACTGAATAAGGAAAAGAATGTGCTTATGAATAACATAAGTAATGCAGAAAAAGCCACATGTTCTGGTGGGAAACTGTGCCTGTTGTATAAATAAAATATATACCACTATAAATATAATATGTAACACTCATTCCAAACCATAGTCACCTCTTAAGGAATAAACACTTGAGTCAAAGCAGGGTAACAGACTGGCAGTGCACTCCTGGCATTTGTCAGGAGTGTTCGTCAGGCTGACAGCAATATTAACCACAATCCATTTCAGTTGCTTTGGTTTGTCATCGTGTGACTGATGTTCAAAACAGTGCCAAAGAAGCTGCTTAAATAAAGTGTTGGTTTAACCTACACTCTGCAGTTCTTTAAATCTGTACTAACTGTGGACTCCTAGCGGACACATTAAAAAAACTGTTACTTAGATTTGACACTTAACTTGCAATTTCTAAATAATTTTTAAAAGTAAATTCTTCATTGTCTTAGGCAGCAAAAAAAAAAAGTCAAAATATTGACCTGACTTCCTTTCTGCCAGATCAAAATCAAAGCTTTCTTTTTCTTTACACAGTGGGAGCACTAAACTGTGATATATATGTAGGCATGCATAAGGAAAGGAAGTAAATTACTGTTAAAACCATGTAGCCATTTAAGTGAAATATCCCTAAATATTTTAAAAACCTTTAGAAGTGCAAAAGCATAGATATGCTACAATACATAATTAGTGCATATTTGGAAGCATTAGCCCCAAGATAACAGTGCTACAATGAAAATATCATGATATACACGACATCCACAAATTTTCATAGTAGAATATTAGCAAGGTACTCCATACTTGTATCAGATACTTGTCACAAATTCATCCTTTGACACAAAGTTAAACATTCAAGCTACATGGAGTTGATACTGCTAAAAATGCCAAAACAGTAACCAAAACTTGAACTGTTTTATTTAAAACAGGTATGGCATAAAGAGTCTCATTGTGTGTGTATATGTGTATATATATATATGTATGCAATAATCACGTGCTGTTTAAAGTTCCCAGTTCTCAAGCAAATGCTTGAGAAGGTTAAATATAGATAGAGATGCAACCTAAGTAATGTCCTCCCTCAGCACCAGCAATGAAAGATTCCCTCAGAACTCAAAGCACACTTAGCAATCCTCCTCAAAGACTACTTTCATGAACAGAGAAATCCATATAACTAGGTAATGTTAATAAAAAAACCATGTAGAAATAGAGCAGGTTTGCTATCCAATCTCTCAAATGGAGGCAAGTGCTGCACACCCAACTTAAAATGAAGAAAAAATGTTCTGTTTCAGGGAGGAAGAAAGACCAGGACTACAGTGCTGATTGAATTGACTCTTTACAAATGGAAATACAATTAAAAAGAGACCCCTCAGAAGTACAGCACCTGGAGAATCCCCTTCCTTGTCTTCAATGATTTCAGCAATGACACGATCTATGCAGAAGCATCACTTAACAAAAGTTAATGGAAAATGAGGTTGCAAAAATCATGTCATCACCAAGGAATTTGTTAATGATCAGTACATTTAATTTATGTACTAACTCAACCTACACAGGGCTGAAGTTAAAACTTTTTAAGTTTTCAATGTTGATTTAAGTGCAATTCACAAGAGTACTCTAGCTTGGTGATAGAAATTTTTGGCTGTAAACTGCCTTCAGATACTTTCTGGCCAGGAGATTATTAAATAGCATTTACTGAATTCCACAAAGAAAAAATTCTTTTAAAATAAATAAATGTTTACCTTTTAAAGATTTGTTAAAATATAAAATATGTGCAGGTTTACCCATGAACGCCACCGATCTCTGTCAGGCAGACATTCTAAGAAACCTTAGAGTTAATGGCTTACTGAAATTATGCAACACTATTAGAAAATATTACAACAACCTCAGTAATCAGATTTGGATTACCTCAGAATCTTTGATTTAGACTTAAGACCATTATTTCTTTATGTACATTACACACAGAAAAGGGTATAGTCTTCAAATATATATACACACTGAAATATATACATACATATATACATGTATATATATATTTGCTGACTATACAGTACCTTTTTTAAGGCTGAAATACTAAATCAGTAATAGAACCTTTTCTGGAGGTTTTCACAGACCTGTGTTTAGTTTAATCAATTGCAAACTGAAAGCAAAAACTTTTAAAGCTGCCGTATTTCCACAGGGATTTTTTTAGTAGCAAATTACCAACTTATATGAGACTTTAAAGAAAAAAAAGCTGTAATTAAAATACTCTCCTGACCTTTTCTACTAATTAGCTACACTGCTCCACATGCCAACCATTTTCCATAGAAGATACCTTTTAGAAAAAGATCCTGCTTGCTGATCAGTGCACTCAGTTTTTGTAGAGAAAATGAGAGACATTTCTACTTTGTAAAATGAAATAGTCCTTTCTGGGAAAGCATTGCAAGAGAACAACCACATTCTATAAACAGGCTGTATACTGAGTTTGCAAATGGTGGGGGGACTGTGGAAAAATCCCACAAGGCTACTCTGCCAGAAAGGAATTGTTTGGAAAAGTTGTTCAAACCTGCCAATGTCTGTCTGACAAAGGACAGCTGCATTACTCCAGCATACCTGAAGGGGTACACAGAAATGATAAAATAAAGTTTCTACTCATTGGAATACAGGCAGTGATTTAAAAGTCCCTAAAATATAATGGTATCACAGGGTTTGCTACTAAAAAAAGCACAATCCTCCTCAGAAGAAAACAAACAAAAAAAGGCTGATTTCTAATCTTTAACAGCCTCAGCATTTCTAACTTCATTAAAATTTGAAATGAAATGTAATGTCTATGTTCCAACTAGGAGCACCTTCCAATAACAATTATTAGGTTAATATAATCAGAAGCAATAAGAATACATTAATTATTCATTTTTACACAATCTGATTCCTATTATCAGTACACACATGAAGAAATGAAACACTGTTAATGGTCATGCAGGTAACATTAACATATTAAAGATATCAGAAAATGTTTACAAGACCACAAACTACTATGATAAAAATATGAAGCTATACTTTGATGACAAATACCTTTGACAAATCCCTGAAGTTGCTAGGAAGTGTAAGGTCCAACTCCTCTGACTCATAGTTGGTGATAACCCAAGGGAAGACAGGGTACTGATTCAAGTCATTGTAAGTTCGACCTGACAAACAACAAAACATCCCCCACTGTGAATAAAGAGTTATATTTAACTAAAATACCGATCTCTAAAGATACAATAGAACTTTATGAGCTGTTTGAAAGAACTGCAGTTTATTTCAGATCTGTTATCATTTCAATATTCTACTTTGCTTTATTGAAAGGATAATGGAAAAGTTGACAATGTGCTCGTATTTAATCTAAAACATTTCAGCCCATTTCACTTTAATTATAAAGTATTTTGCATACAGTAAGATTGACAGTTAAATTCACTCATTTCTGACACATTTCTCCTTCCTTTGTGTCATCTTGTCTTCCATTTCCTTAAGGTGGAACACTTCAAAAAATGGAGGGTCAGTGATTTTTGTTGATACTAAAAATTAAAGCATTCTTTTTTTTATACTGTCTTAAATACAATATGTGAAAGAAGAATGAAGTATCTCAGGTATTTAAGCTGAAGAATTTTTCAATTAGTAACTGTTCCATCTAGAGAATTCACTTTGAGGGGAATTCATCCTTGCCCATTGTCCATCTATGGATATGCCAACATTTACTTGGACAGAAAATTTGGTCTGGATACAGGTTCATGTGTACATCTTCATGTATCTAAGATGGAAATAATGCACTTCTTCCAGTAAAACTGAAATATTCAATTAAAATAAACATATACCATGCCCACATGCATACCCTGGTTTCTAAGTTTAAAATGCAGTTTTTACATGGATCCTGTCTCTTTTTATTTTATTGTCACAGAGGCTCATTCATTCATATCATCTTCAATCAGCATGTTCTTGAGATTTTGTTCAGCCTGGTCTTAAAAGTCTCCAAAGACAGGTTTTAACCTCTTCCACAGGAACATTATTTTACAATTCAATCTGTACGGCTGTCAGAAAATATTTTCTAAAACTCCACCAAAGCTTTTCTTTTCCCAGCTTTCTTACACCACTCAGTATTTTTCCATCCTGGTTTGCAGATTTTTCTAATGGTAGAGTCAGTCTTTCCCTAGTCACTTGGTTGTATTGCACATTACCTGTTATTGAGGATTAAGGCTACTTACATGACACAGGGATAACTATCTTTCTTTTAACCCCCTATCATGGGCAACTCACCTTTCCCTCTTTCCTTACCATTATCTTTTTGCTTCTTTTAACCTCAAACAACAAGCAGATAAGAATTCCATTTATTATTTCAGTAATATAATAAAGCTGAAAAGAGCCACTCATTAGAGCCACAGAAAACAGTGTCATGATGTGCCTCATTCAGCTTGAGCAGTAACGAGGCAAGCAGATCGACCCCTACTTTTAAAAATCTGCCAGCATCCTGGCACCTCTGACTTGATGACTGATTACAGAAAGCACCAAAACTGACCATTTGTATAAAATGCAATTAGTGCAAGCACAGGCATTTGTTATATCAATCGTGTTAGCAAGAGCCAAGCCTGAAAGGGAATTAACAGACCTTTCACCACTGTCAACACCACAGAAAACAGCTGAAAATTGAGAAGTTTTCTAAGCTGCTCAGAGGACAGAATAAGTTGGAAAATAAAAGGGATATCATGAGACCCAACAGTCAGCCTCCACTTAGTAAACTGAAGCCCAGCTGGTTAGAAGCTGATGGGGTTAAACAAAATATAGCTTAGCATTTACAGAATTAGTGGTTAGGACAAAAAAAATTGGATACAAATTTGGGTTGGGTTTGGATTAATGGTGTCTCCTAGAACAGCAGCACTGGCAATCCAGGCACTGCACCCTTTTTTGAGACCAACCATGCATCCTATAACAGTAGCATTTATTTGCTCCAGGAATATCCTGCTCCCTGGCTGAGATTTCCCAGCCCTACAGAAAACTTGTTGCATCTATAATATTTAGGGAGGATAATACTTATGAAAATTAAAACTTAGAATACTAAAGGTAAAGAAGTTCCTATTTCTAAGGCTTTCCTAAGTAGTTGACAGTCTACATAGTTCCTGTCCCCCCACAACAGTCATGATATTCTGATTTTAAGTGCAGCT
Organism: Buphagus erythrorhynchus; assembly: GCA_013400855.1. Taxonomy (NCBI): domain Eukaryota; kingdom Metazoa; phylum Chordata; class Aves; order Passeriformes; family Sturnidae; genus Buphagus; species Buphagus erythrorhynchus. Next base: position 23,240 of record VZTT01003576.1, read on the forward strand.
CAGTACAGCATTATGAATACTTGTCTAGTCTTACATAAACATAAATTTAATTAAGAATAAAGTAAATTTAGGAGGATTTTTGTGAGGTTCTTCAGGACATAATCATACATAGAAAAGAATTACTCATTAAAAGAGCAAAATCTAGTTGTGCTCCATGACTGCTGAGACTGTGCCATGATTAACTCCTTTTCTGTGTAATTACAGTAATTTGGATGTACAGTAATTAGCAATACCTGCTATAGTGTTTAGAAACATCAGATATTCAAAGTTGGAAATCTCTCGGTGTTGCCACCGCTGGGTCATGTTGGAAGCTTTGAAGATCTGTCGTGGACTAGCCAAAGAAATGCGTCTGAAAACAGAGAAAATGGGAAGAAAATAATGAGAAAACCTGGTGGGTCTTCCTTTTCTACATAACTGATTTTTAGTGGCAGTAGTACATATTCTTTCTACCAGGTTTATGGTAGATTCCTCTGGAGATCAAACTGCCACTTGGATACTTGAAGTTCATTTTTAAAGTTTTATAATCTAATAAGAATAAAAAGAATTAAAGCATCTGACAGCTGAATATGTCAAGATTTGAAAAATTTCCAAAAGAAACCTTTACAGCTGTGCAAATTCAGCTGCTCTATGATGGCTTGATGTATTACAGAAATATGTTACTGGAGATTTAGAGATGGAATATCATTAAATAAGAAAACTGCAATACTTTTAGAATTTCATGTAAGAATAAAGTCATCTTTAAGAGAGGTTTTTTAAATCCCTAAAGAACAAAGGAAAACAATGATAAGATGATAGAATTTCATTATGAAGTCCATCCTCTTGAGATTTAAATTCTGGGCAGTGTTGGGGAGTGAGTCATAAATAACTCAAACTTTTAGAATTTGATGCCAGATTTCCTAATGTTTGTGAAAGAAGACTGTAAAGTCATTCCTTGGAGTGATAAATCAAACAGAGAAGAGTTTATCATAAAATTCCCAAGACTGTTTTGTTCATAACAAAAACATCTGTAAATACCAAATCCCCATCACTTAGGGAGGAAAAAAATATATATGTAGTTTTAGTTTAAAAATCTTTACAGGTATTGGTAAACAATTCAAGGAAACCGTAACTGATTTTTTTTAATAACCTCTATTATGTTGCAAACAAATTGATCAGTACAAATGGATGTGAAATATTGAGCAAATGCATCTTCAATGTTAAAATTTTTCACACATAATTTGTTTCTGTAAATAGAAATCCTGATGTTCTTGCAGAATGGCTTTAATTGCAATCCAAGATAAATTTTTTTTGGGCTCCATTAAAAAACTACAAAACACAACAGAAAACATCCCAAGCTATTTTAATCTCATTTCTACGTACAGAAATCTATTAAAAATAAACATTTAAAGTAAAAACAATCAAGATACTCCCTAAGGCTTTCCTGCTCCATGCTCTGTAAACAAGTAGGTGTAAATGTTTCAAACCATGTGGGCTGGATTGATGAAAAAAAAAAAAAAGAACTCTTTGAACTGACAAATAAAATTAACTGAAATTGTAAAATACCTGGTCTGGGGTAGTCCAAAGATGGTACCAATACCAACCCGAGGCAGACAGTTAACCACTTTCTTTACTGTTGCTTGGTCAGGGAAGTTGAACATGACACCCACTGTGAGTACAAGAGTTGAAATACAGTATGATTTTACACATTTTAGGCTTTCTCAACCAACACAATGCAACCCTAAGCTCAGGTGTTCAACAGATCAGACAAGTTTCCTTCTGGTTGCTGTAGATATATATTTTTTTCAACTTCCAGAATTCCTTTTATATATCACTAACAGGAATGTCAACAGGAGTTGTCACTGTTGCACGTCTTACAAGGTCTACATTTGTTTTCCTTTATGAATAGAAATTAAACCTATAGGCACAGATTGACTGTCCAGAGCTAATTAAAAAATGTATGCATTAACTGGTTCACACATTTACTAATTTACTTTCTAGCTATTTTCTAGAAATAGTCTTCAAAATACTATCTTCCTATTTTATCTGAAACATGTGAATGGCACTTACAAAACAGCAACCTAAAAATCTAAATAATAAGCTAATTATGGTATCACCTTCAGAGAGAACAAGTGTTTATGCATATGATTCATATTCTGTTGGACAATTCCATTACCAAAACAATGTTCTATTTTAAATAAAGCATGAAAGCATAGCAGTCACTGGTCTAATCCATAGTGAAATTCTTTCATTCCATTGTTCTTGGTGTGTACAACTAACAACTATCAACCCTCCAAGGGGGCACAAAAAATCCTTCATGCATAACAGATCAGAGGTAGGACTGTCTTGAGCATGAGTCCTCAGAGAATGCCAAGTAAACACGTGGATATAAATGAAAGTGAGGCACTAATAATGCACAGTGCTCACGCTTGATCATAATTTATCATTGAAAAAAGAATTCGAAGGAGAAACTAAATTACAAAAAAATACTAACTTAAATACTGATACATTTAATCCAAGCCCTTCCTCTATCTACACAAATCGATGTCAAAACAGACATGACTAAACATCCAAACAGAATGCACCTGTCCCCACATCCACACCTGTCATTTCCATAAGCTCACTGTACCTCTGTTTGCCATGAATATCTCCAGTGCTGTATTTTGCAAGAGGTAACGTCGGGAAAAGATCGATCGAATCTCTGAGAAGAGCCATTTCCCATGGAGTCCTTCTGTATATGCCAGAATCTAGGAGGAACAGACAGAGAGGATGTTTTAAACATGTTAAATATGGACAGGTAATTCCTTGCAAAAGAGAAACACTTTGATCCACAAACATGGATTCTACCATTTACATGCAAAACCTGCAGCAAAATTAAAATACGCTCAAACTTCAAATCCTGCTATGGATCTCTAATGCATTTTTTGTACTCCTGAGTTCAACTACTCATGCTAAATATTTTAAACATTACCTTGCATTTTTTCCTTTAAAGGCAACTGTCTATTTTTCATAACAGAGTTTCAAAAACATTATTAGATGTTTGGCACTTCAGCAAAGCATAAAACCGTATTCTGAAATGTATTTCTAGTAGCATTAGACAAATCTGCACTCCCTTCAGCATTGGAATAACAGGCCTGTAACAAATAAGCAAGAAAAAAATGTCTTTGAAGAAAAAAAATGTTCTTAGGTTTATCGTTAAGGCAGCATTCATTAATTCTGGAACCAGAAAGGTTGGCTGTATAAGAGGTTAAGTATCATTTTGTCAGCTAAGGTTAAACACAAACCTGCAAATGAACTCAGCATAATCTCTCTATGGAGTAAGCGGTTGTCAAAGTAACTTGTTACAATTCCTGTCATCCCATCTGACAGACACAGATGCTTAGGCTGCCTTCACAATTCAAACTAATCCCATTTTCAGTCCTCAGCCACTTTGTTTCTTTGTTGCTTCACTTTTTCCTTTTCGTTTCAAAGCTTAATTATGTAAGTGTTAAGGGACAGAGAGACTGGTCACTTCTCTCCCTCAGATTAACAAATTATAGGAGAAGGAAAATCTGAGATTTGTCAATTTTAGCAAACACAAAAGAACTTAATAGAAACCCATCACAGAAAAGGAGACTCAGATGCAATCCTTGTTAACATCACTCTTACCACAATTTCACTCGAGCAATATATTGTGTATAAAAACGAAAAAGTGACATTCAAGTCCTTAACATAACAAAGACTGTTAATGAAACCAATAATTTCTTTACAGGTTTTCAACAAAGGAGGATTTTGCCTCGCATGTAGCATATATTGACAAATAAAATGTTAATGAAACTAATAATTTCTTTACAGGTTTTTAACAAAGGAAGATTTTGCCTCACATATAGCATAAATTCATAAATAAAACCTGCATTTTTGTGGCACAGAGAGCAGATGCACCATTACAAAAGCACTACATAATACAGCATAAAATATTGTACCAGTTTTGTGAACTAAAAGCAAACAAGACTGGCAAACCAAAAGCTGATAGCACAGATCAGAACATACAAAGCAAATCATCTCCCACACCTTTTGCCTAATCCCTCATCTTCACCTCAATACAAGTGCCACAGTCAACTTCTCTCTCAGCAAACACACACATGTAAAAAGAGAAGGAAAAAACAACGTAATTATTCCAGTACAAAATTCTAGAAATGTGATGAAAGGACCAGAGATTGTCAGTGGTTGCAAAACATTTCTGGAGCTGGGGAACTAACAGACTTGGGCCAGGCTGACACCTCCCCTAGCACACCCACAACCCATCCACACTAATTGGCAGATCTGTATAATTCTGTGGTGCTATTCAGAACCACCGCGGTTGGCTTTTGTCACATGCACGTAAATATCCTCCAAGAATACAACATCAAAAGAGGGAACAAAGGAGACAAAGTTCAGTGCAGTGCTCGTGCACAGAAATCTCTCAGTACTTTTTGCTGGTATTCATCCACCTTATGATCTTGAAACTGGAGCTTCTAATTGCAATGATTGATTTTTTTGAGACGGATGGCAATGTGGTAACCTCCACTTTTCTGCAACAATTAAAACCCACCAGCCTTGTCCCCATTGGTCTGTGCATAGCAGATTCAAACAGTTACCATGTGGGTACTGTGAGTAAAAGCAGCACACTAAATAATTACTAGTTTATTATTAATTTGCCCTGTGAAGTGAGGGTTTTCTGTGAGAGTGGAACCCTGTGTGAAGCCCAGAGCTTGCTGCCTGCAGCCTCCTCAAAACTGGAAGGGAAAGCACCAACTTGAAAAGAGCATTGGTGCCTTGCACTGTGCACCTCGTAGAGCCACAGTGAAGTTACTGGATTGGGTGAGAGAGGATTTACAGCAGGAACTGGAACAACCACCACACAAACACCACCAGCCATCCTCAGAAGCGCTCATTAACAAAACTGCTCAGGAGACACAAGCAGCTGAGGCCAGGCTGGATCATTCTGGGCTGGAGCAGGAATGCTCTGCCTGCTCTGCGGCCTCACTTCAAAGTCTCTGGAGTTCAATTAAAACTGGATTAGGTGGGAGCAGGCCCTCTTTGGGACACTGTGCTCTCGGGAGCTCCGGGCACACTGACAGCACCCCAGACAGAGGGCTAGCCGGCCACTGAACCAGCTGCCATGGCAACTGCAGCATCGCTCCACCTAGGGCACAGGAAAGGTCCAGGAGACAAACCCATCTCTTTCATGTGTATTGCTAAGTGTTCCTCTCAAAAATCCTCCCTAGAAAATATCATTATAAACTCCTACTTGCAGAAACTGACTGGTTCTTCAAATTAAACTCAGCATATCTATCCTGGCAAACAATTGTGTTTGGTTTTTTTTTAAAATCACTTCTGACATCAGAATTACAACTTTCAAAAACTGTTTTTGCATTTGCCTGTTTTCACCCATAAACCACACAAAACAGAGATCCACTTCAGTATTTAAGAAGTGGAGCTCTGTGTTGTGCGGGTTATGGGTGAAAACAACTATCTTCTTCATACTATTGTACAATATTTTTGAGCTTAAAACCAACTAATTCCTGCCTTTTGTCACCACTGGTTTTGGAACAAGTTGTGGAGCAGAGACTAATGAGAGTGTACAATCTAACTTAATCTGCAGAAATAGTACTGCCTTCCCCACGTGAGAAAGTATTTACAGAATTTCAGTTGATTGAACACATCAGATTGAAGTTCAATCCACTGCACATTTCATTTGTTTCAAAAGATACAGGACCTTACAGGAGAAAAGACAATTTATACTGTTTACCATTCCATTTAAAAACACATAAAAAATGAGGCAATTGTAAAGTTCTACGGTTCCAAAAATCTCATCAGACAAACTGTTCTGTAATTAAGAGTCTGGCATCACCGGATGAACAGGCATCATGACAACATCACTAAAAATACAAAATTACTTTCCCTTTTGCATGAAGTCCCTTCTTTTCCTTCAAGTATTAAAAGTGAAGGTCTAAACCTGTACTCAGTCACTGTACTCATGCTGATGGCCCTGACACTGCACAGCTGCAGGAAACTCCCCAAGAAAATAGTGAGTAAAGAACAGCCAGCTTCAAATTCTACTTGGAGGAGATGCTGAAATCAGAGGTGCACGAAAACTCAGGTAGCACAGTGCTGACCACAAATTAAGATCATACATAAATAAGTGCTCACCATTTACAGTCATATATCAGCTAATTTCCCAACACAAAAATGCTCATTTACTTGGAAGCTATTCTGTCATTTTACAGTTTTTAATACAAATGCCCCATTCTACCTTTTCTTCAAAACCCTCCTTGACTGTTGATCATAAACAATGTTTACTGTAAAAGACTTTCATACAATAGCTTAAAAAACATCCCCCATCACTACAGTTGCCTCCTGAATTAGAAAAGTAATATTTTACTGAAGACTAAAAGAACATTTTGCTTTATCTGTTAAGCAAGCCAATCAGCTATCGTATATTTTATTTTATTTTAGAGAAAAGTACTATTGATCTTGAAAACGTGAATAGGCTAGAAGTAATTAAGTCTGCAAATGGATTATAGAATTGAAACAGTAATTGAATAATTATATTACTTTAATATGCCAGACAATTTAACTGCCATGAGTAAAATAAAAGCTAAATAGCTTATTTTATAAGCTGATGCACATTTGTTTAATTTTAAACAAGTTATAATGCGAGACAAAGGAAAAAAACCCAACAAAGCACTGAATAAAAATATAGAATATTTAATTTACATTCTAATTTGATTACAGTTGAGAGATAAAATTTATAAATACATTCTAGCAGTATTCCAGGTCATTTGGGGTCATTTTTACTCAGGAAGGCAAAATTACAGCACTCAGAGGCTACAAAATCTGATACTCAGTTCACAAGAAACCTGGATTTCTACCTTAACCTCAGCCTTGCAACTGAGGATCCTTGGATTCTACTGTCCAGGTATTATTTAGTTCCTGGCTGCAGATCCACAGTGAAAGGGTCTTACCCTGCTCTTTGTTTAAATACATCTAAGTACACCTGAATTAACAGGGAATTAAATCAGACTACTAATAATCTTAAATATCAACATGCTTTTCAATAAATCACAGTCGTTTATCAGTTTATTTTAGATTTCTCAAAGAAACAACAAATAAGATGCTCGCTTTAAATCTCAGCTATTTACAAAATCAGCCACTGAAATCCACAGGCAAGAAGCAGCAGCCTCCCAACCAGTCCCCCTGTGAGCATGCACAGTCTGTTACACAATCCTGTTCAGCATTTTCATGGGTGACAAACTCAATTAAACATATTCATTACTTTAATGTTCCACCAGACAATTTTACCCGGCATTAAAAAAAAAATTAAATAAATAAATAAATACTCGGTGACCTTTGTATTGATCAGAGCAAAATGGCTTATGCCTGGGTGTAGGTGGTGAAGGGATTGGGGAGGGGGGTGGTAAAGGACTCTTATGTTTTCTCTTCCAATTACTGAAGGAGATGATAAAACCACAGCAAATGATGTATCAGCTCATTTTATCTTATCGCTTTGGGGCTAGGTGACAATGAAGTTCATATTTCATTGGTTCCCATTGAAGATTGTGAAAATTACTTGCCCTTATGACCTGAAATTTCACTGGAAGACAGAAATTTCTCTTCTGCAAAGTAATGCAATTTTTCAGATGTCAACCTTTAGCCTAGCTTTAAAAATTAATTTCATTTATATTAACCAATGATATTGATATTTTCACAGAATGCTCTTTGATACATGAACCACCGACTAGCAAATTGATGTGCTCGAGAAGGATAGAATTATTTTATCTGGAGCTGCTGGGGACAGACAGATTTACCACAAACTGAAATTCCTATTTCACATTATGCTGTTTATATTAGCCTCAAATACCTTAAGGCCTCTGGACCTGTAAATAGTTTGATCTTTTGTTAGGATTTAGTTCTGTTTCTAGATCCACTCAGTTTTGAAATAATTTCTTTCTCCACAATAAACAAATAAACACACTACGTGCTTGGAAATAATAAGAATAGTAAGAATAAAGTCTGTCCCAGACTACAGGTAAGTAAATTTGTGATGGCATGAAAAATATTTCCCAGATTATTAAAATAGAGGAATGCACAACTATATATTCTTCCTTTATCCTGTCACTTAAGCTGTATTTCAGTGTGAAAAAAAGCATGCAATGTAAATTTTCTGAAAGTGGTCTTCTACTAACTACAGGTAACCTTCTTCCTGATTATCCCAATCTAACTTGGAAATAAAATTACTGAGGGAGCCTGTATTTCAGAACTTTTCTGATTTCACTACATGGTTCTAAACACCTCACATAGACTAATAAATCTGCATACAATGTTAGCAAATTTACTACCAACTCTCTTACTCCCTTCAACTGGGTCTCATAAACAATTTTTTTCCTTCTTGATTAACCCTCCTGGCTTTCAGAGAGCAGAGGTTCATTACCACTATCAGAAAACATTTAATTAACCCAAAGAACAGGAATATCTGATTGCTAAAGACAATAATGCAAGGCAAATTATGCAGCCTCAGATAGTGGAAGTTCAAAAAGAAGAAAATTAATATAGGTTTGGGTGAGTGTCCAAGCCCTGCAAGGTTAAGGACATAAAGTTATACCTGTGTTTGGAAAATAAGACAGCAGGTTTATTTACGATAAAAAGGAGCCAGAATTGCAGGAATTCACAGATTCTTGTAGGAGTTGACTGATATCTTCATTTAGTTACATTCTGATTTAAGACCTTGAGGATCTGCTCCTCGAGAGGTAGATACAAATGGCTCATACAGATGTTTACATCACCTGGAGAAGAGCAACACTTTTTCCTCTACCAGGGTTACCTGCTTATGCTATTTGCTACAGCACTGATGTTCATACATATACAGACTTCATACACCTGGTATGTAAAACAATGCAGACAACAAATCAGAACCAAGAATCCTTCAATCATTTAGAAATAACTCAGCACAGTCTTTGTGGACTGCATTAAATCACACAACTTCATGATTTCATGTGTCAATGAATTCCATCAGTTAAACAGAGACAGTGCAAATACTAAAAATGCCTGTTTTGATTATATTTTGTATACATTGAAAAAAATGACATTACCTGCAAAAGCTCAAGAAGAGAGCTTAAGCATCAGTGTGCAGAATTCCATAAAATTATTTCTCACTGTGTAGAAGCTGACAAAAGAAGCTGATGATATCAAATAATGGAATTTGCATCAAAAATGCTGAAATAAAATATTATCAGTATTAAGACTTTGTAGTAATGAATGGTGCAGTGGTGCATTCCATGATCATTACCCTGTGTGAGACAGAATTTTGGAAAACTAGGTGGGAAAACTCTCTTTGCCATCATTTTATCTATCCAGCTGAGAAGCAGGTGTCTATATGGCTTTAAAAAGTCATGCCAAACCCTCTTACTTTGGTTCACAACTTTCTATCACCACAACTGTTGCTACCTTGTTAGTTAGCTCACATTCAAGCTCATTAATGCAAAAAACTAAAAGACAAAGAACAGGAAGCTTTAGATGTTGCAAAATTTCACTCTGCAAAAACTGATCAATTAATTTGTCTTCCCATCTCCTTGT
>VZTT01003578.1:350-20842 GCA_013400855.1 Buphagus erythrorhynchus
CCCCCCCCCGGTACTGTGACACCCCCCCGGGCTAGCGACAGCCCCCTGGGACAGAGACACCCCCCCTTGGGACAGAGATACCCCCCCTGGGACAGAGACAATCCCCGGGATAGTGGCACCCCCTCGGGATAGAGACAGCCCCCTGGGACCTTGACACCCCCCCTGGGACAGAGACATCCCGGTGATAGCGACAATCCCCCAGGACAGAGACAGCCTCCCGGGACCGTGACACCCCCCGGGACACCGACACCCCCTCCCCGCCGGCGGTCCGGCGCTGCGGGGAAATTTGGCGGTGAAAGCACCGAAATCGCGACAGGCGATTAAGATCGGGGGAAAGGCTGCAGACAGGGGAACGGGGTGTGAATGTTTCCCCAGCTCAGGAATTACGGGAAAGCAACCCAAAGGAAGCGCTGATAACTTTTCGGGCTGATAAGGGGATGGGGGGAACGCGGCGCCGGCGCCGTGGTGGAAGGAGTGAAGCGATTCATCCATTGCAGGTAAATGTGTGCAAATATCAGGCATCCCCACCGGGAATGCCCGGTATTCCCGTGAGATTCCCGGCTCCGGAGGCGCTGGCCGGTACCCGAGGGATGGAGGAAGGATGCTCCCAGCCCTCTGCTCGGCCCCACGCTCCACCCGAGATGCTCAGAGCCGCAGGGCGAGGTGGATACCAGCAATTAGCAGAAGGTTAATCAACCGAAATAATAATAGAAAAAAAAAAAAGTCGTTTTCCACCATCCCACAGGCAGGCTGATCCCATTTATCCGGCAGCTGGGCACCGGCCAGAACCTATGGACAGCGGCCTCTCTGCCATCTGCTCTTTGGGCACGTACAAGGTGCTCTGAAAGGAGATTTAATTACAACCAAGTGCCCTCCGAGGGACAGGGCATCCCCGCCAAAGCTGAGAGGGAACGGTTTAACAGAGCTGGAAAAATGCAAAGCCAATTTTTTTTTAATTACAAGCCGATTAAACTTCTGAACTCACTCCCAATCTATAATTATTCAAGTGTACCTTTATCAGGCGCCGATAACCAAGAAGCTAATGAACTTTACAACCCATTAGGCAAGAGGAAATGCTGTTAACTGTTAGATGAGCTGCGACCAAGGGGTTGAACTTGTCAGCAGCTACATTAACACAAAATAATTCAAAATATTTTCCCCTAGGAAAAGTTTAACAACGAGCCACTTGAGCAGGTAGAAGCAGCGTCCCAAACACCAGAACTCAAATTGTTCCAGGGAACAACAAAAACTTATCAAACTTACTAAATCGTTGGTTAGCACCTGAAGCTCGGAAACCACGTATATTCCAGTATTCCCAGTTAAAGTTTCAGTGGGAACTCTTTACATCTGCAGTTTTCCAATAAATTCTACACTCTGAAAGAAAAGAGATTTCAGGAGAATCACCTGATTTCAGAAGCGACCCAAGCAGTAAAACTGAACAATTCACAGAAAATTGTCTTAATATTAAAATCGTTTGTGTTAACAAGCCTAAGAAAAAGCTAAGAAAATATTAAAGTTAAAAGTTAAATAAACAAGTTAAAAATCTTTTAAATATATGTATATACACATACCTATCTATCCCCCTCTGTATAGATATATGGGGAATATATATATCCATATACATACATCTATCTATATATAGATATCATAGCAAAATATTTCCAAGTAATTAATTATCCATTGCTTATTGACTACTTATAATAGGTTTTAGGGTTTTACAAGCTTGGGGTTTTCTTTTTTGGTTTGGGGCTTGCCCCTTTTTAAATAAAGACAAGTCTTTAAGGAAAGGTGATGAGCTTTTAGCAAGAAACAAACAACCCCCACCAAACAACAAAAAAAAAACAAACCAAATCCATTTAAAAAAAAAAAAAAGAGAGAGAAAGGTTCAGGAAAGGTATCATAAACTCATATTTGGAAGCAGGAACAAAATATTCAAAGATAAGTGAATTCTTGTGGGGTTTCATCCTCCCCAGCCCAGAAAGGCTCTCTGCTCTCCTCTCACATTGCTGTGGTCAGATAACTTACAGCTCGAAGCCATTGGAGCCTTTTTTCCACAGGCAGGAAAAAATTACACACAGTGAGAAAGCTCCAGGTTCGGTTATCCTCTCTCCATGGATGGTTGTGTCTCTTTTTATCTTTACCTTCGATAGTGCTTGTTCTAGAGAGCAAAGGTGTGCAATTGTTTTTTTAACATGTCAGCCAGCACTATCAGAAGAATGTAGATCTTGTTTTGAGTGTTAAGAATATAATAATTTATGATATTAATTTTATAGTTGTCATGTCCGTACACAAAATCTGAATATAAACGTCTTGCTTTCCAGAATAACTAAGTTTTTGGAGAGGTTTATAAATTAGCTGACTGAAAAATAGATTTGTTAATTGTCTGTCTGATCTGTGCACAAGTGCCTTAAACCTGAAAGGCACTGCACACCCCGCAATTATTATTTCTCCTCCGCCTGATACAGAACAGTTCCCCAAGCCAGCAGACTTTAAGAAAGGCCAAAAGCGTGGTCTGAAAAAAAACACTCCAGTCTCAGTGCTGAAATACCTCATCTCCTACTTTTCAAAAGGAACTGGGCGATAGGAGGCTCCACCTAGAGATCACACGCTAGAAATTCTCCTAGAGGCATGGAAGTGCGGACACTGCTGCCAGGGATCCAGGGATGCTGTGCCACCCCGCCCTGCCCTGCAATGTGACCCCGGAGCACCTGGGCACACACGGAAAGCGGGGGGAAGCAAGTAAAGGATGAAAAAAGGGCACACTTGGCCAGAGAAAAAAGGGTAAAATCTGAGTCTAGAAATGTCCCGCCCAGAAAAGCGGATGAAGGAGGTTTGGGAAGGCTGGAATGCTGACACTCTGAGCAAACTCCATCTCGGACTTTGCAGAAAGATTTTCTAGCTTTATTCTGTCTGTTTGCTTCATTATTATCATAATTTTGCTTCATGCCTTAATGGCTTCTGTGGACACACACATTCAGAGAGCTAGGGAATTACAGCTTGGAGATTCGTCTCAGGCCTGGATTCCTCTTGGCTCTCAGCTCCATTCCCAGGCTGACTACAGCTTCAGTTAGGGAGGATATTTCCCAGGATGATAACATGGTGAAAAACAGAGTGGAATTCATAACATAAGTGAACACCTGGTATTTTTCTCATGAGGCACCCGGACATGTTTGGTCAGAGATGTTTTCCCCAATTGTCCAATGAACTACTGTGCTGTCCTAGTGATCGTAACTTACTTTAAATACAGACGGTCCGTACAATAAAGTGGCCTTTTTCCCAAAAAGGTCCGTGTGTGTGTGTTACTGTCCTTTTCTCTCTTTGCAGCACGGTAACCACAGGCTTCCTCTCAGACTTTCAGGGGAATAAGTGTAACATCCCTTCTCTCACCTCCCAAAAATCCAGGACTTCTCCATTTTAACATAACAAGAGAAATCTTATAAAAACTTAAAGAAAAAACAAACCTTTTAAAAAACTAGATTCATTGCTATACACAGAAAAAAAAAAAGCCACCGCTTTGAAAGAGAATGGCTTCAAATCAGGGAATTTAAAACTCCACGTTCTTTTCCTGATATAATCTAGCCCTGGTAGATTACAAGCATTAACCGCTGGCATAATTTACAAACTAAATGAACCATCAGGGTGTCTTTTGTAAAGGCTGACACGAAGCCAAGCGACCTGCCCCAAGAAACAATTGCTAATGTGCACCGAGTGTGTCTTTGTGGTCAGGTGGCATTTCCTTCCTGTCGGAGGGCAAACCTACCAGCAGGAGCGCACGTAGCACGCTGCAGACTGAAAACCAAGCGCTGGAACTTGATAATTTACAGCAAACAAACCCCCTGCCCTGCGAGCTGGCAGCTGCCACCCCCCTGTAGAGAGCAGAGGTGACTCGGGTGTCCCGAGCGCCACAGTGCCGGGAATTCTTGCAAGATGCGCTCACTGCGCATCCCGATACGCCAAATTCCACTCGTTTGAAATGCAAATCCCTAATTACAGTGTCCAAAGTGACACTTTGAAGGGCAGCGTTCAACAGCTACTACGCTATTAGTAGTGCCTTCACAACTGAGTACCAGTTTCTTCTCCTCAGAGGTTGCACCGAAAATCTCAAGTGAAAAGTCCAGGCAGACACAACTCACAGGGCAGGATTCAGGTTTGAGTTTTCCAGAGAGCTGCCTTCAGTATTTCACTGTTTCACTTCACCTCAGAAGGGCTTCAGAAGCTCACTGGCTTGGAGCATCAAATAATTTCTAGGCTGTTCTACAAAGTTCAGATGACTATTAAGTCATTAAATGAAATTGTTAAAAGGTAAAACTACACATAGCACAGAGGGTTTCACTGCTTTAATTTCAACTTTTAGACTAAAATTTCCTATCCAATATTTCCCCTTCTTTCATTTCTTCCCTCTCTCACCTCTATTTAATATAGAATTGTTAAACAACAGTAATATTTCTGCTCCACACCTTCAGAGTGTACATATTAGGTGCATTCTGTAATTTCCCCATCTATTACAATACTTATTATAAAATCTAAAAAAAAACTAGTCTAAAAAAGAGCAAAAATTAAAAAAAAAAAAAACAAAACAAAACAAAACAAAAACCACCACCAAAAACCCCCAATCCATCTGGAACAGTCCAGTGACTTAACAACTGGAGTCTCCAGATCAGTTTTTAAGTATGAAATACACTTTAAAAGTAAATTAGTACTAGCCTTGAGTGATTTTTAAAGCTGGAGCGTGACCCCTAGGTGGTGCTGACATCCTGATATTCCACGAGGTTAAGGAATATTCCACTTTGTTAAATTGTATCCTGGAGCATCACCCCTCAGCAGGTGCCTCCAGGAATGTTCACTGCTGTCAGCAGTTCCATTTTCTGTAAATATTTTATTTTAACAGAGCGGGTTTAAATCTGTAGCCATACAGAACAATTTGATTTCCCCTTTAGTGAAGGGCAGAGTGCACAGCCAGGTGGTGGCAGTGGAATCTGGGTAATTGTGTCCAGTTTGTATTTCAGGAAAGCATCTCTGAGAGAACCCTTCTGATCCATCAGTATAAAGACAGAAAAAATCCACGTTACATTTTCTTCCCCGGGATGTTTTTTTTATCAATATCCCTTACATAACATGTAAAACTTGCAGAGAAGAAACTGAGAACAGCACAATAAAATCAGCCCAGTCTGTTCAATTTCATTCTTAGGCTACACAGCCTGACTAGATTTGAAGAATTAGAGATGCTATGGCTGGATAAAGGGCAATCTGATCTTTGGTAAGCTGAAAAAGAATATATTGCTCAGATCAAATACTTGTCATGGTGAAAATAAACCCAACGAGATGTTATTTTAAGTTACCCAAACTGATTTATTGACAATTTAAATGTGACATATTTACAGCACTGTTTCTAAAATAATTTAACAATTTTCATAGATTTATAAAAGTACTGATAAATAGGAGACCCTGACAGTGACCAACCACAAATATTTCCCTATGCTACTGAACTACAACAGTAGTTCATTTCTTTTTTCGTTTTTCTCTTTTTCCCTCTTTTTGTAAGTCCCATAATGGAGCTGCTTTACCTCCACCCAATGTGTAAAATTGCCAATACCAAAATATAACAAAATGACCATGCAGTGTGAAAGCTGTACCAGAGCAAGTGATTTCAGATGTTAGACTACAGTAAAAATATTACAATGCAAAGTGTCTTCCACACAGAATGTACTTGTGAAAAAATAAGCTTTTAAAGAGCTAATGGTTTATTTTTATAGAAATTAAAACCTACAATACTAGTACAGACATTTACAGCAATTTCCAATTCTGTGCTAGTTTTCACATATATCTAAAGTCAAACAAAACCAGTAATTTACAGACACCACTGCCTTAAGACAGTGGTAAGTTAGCTTATGGATAAAAAAAATAAACCAAAACCAAAAGAAGGTGCTGATATAATTTAAGGTTTTGAAATTAATTATATTCTATTCTTATATGACACCAATTATTCTGTCTAGGGATCAACAAATTGCTGTGGTAAAGCCATCCATATCTCTCAAGCAGGAAGTCAGTTTGGAAGTTGGAGAGAAGATGGACTTGCCTGATATGTATCTTAGGTTCCAGCAGACAAAAAGTCTCACCAAGCTGGACAATTGGGATCACAGTAAGCAGCAGCATGAGATATTTGTGGGGTTGGGGTTAAAGCAAACATTTTTTTCCAAAAATGATGAAAAGCACACACCATCTAATCCAATACTTGAAATGTAAAGGTTCTCCTCGCTGGCATCACTGATGCCCCATAACACAATGTACACAAACAACAAATACTCACTTTTTAAGAACACATATTGCACAGCAGTGGGTGCAACACCAGAACACTGGTACCCCTGGCATAAACCTTGTTTTAAAGAGCTGTTTCAAACTATGCTATCCAGAGCAACTCCAAGCCAACGCTCAAACCCAGTAAGAATGGTCTGTGTACATCACTAACCCAAAAGTGTTTCAACAATGTGAGAGAAAACACAGGCACTTCAGATTCTTAGTGCACCAAAAGTTATAGGCCACGATTGCAGGACTAGGAACAGTTCAGTACCAATAACAACACAACTAAAGGAGCTCTTCCACTGATCAATACAGGAACAAGAACTGTTCACAAAGCACTGGGAAGGAAATAATTCTCAAAACAGTAACCAAACAATTAACATTTAAACATTTAAGAAAACATAATTGCTGCAAAGCCTAATGTAACACAACATAAACCCTACTTAGTTAAAAAGATCTAAAGTGTCCAAATTCCAAAGTCCAAATTCTCTTCTCCCCCCTCCAAAACACCACTACATGCAGTCCATGGAAATCCAAATGTGCAAAAAGTTATAACCCACCTTTAGGAGTGCATCAAAAATAGGCTGACTATTCAAAATATTATTTTAGTGGAAATTTTACAGCACCATAACTAGAATTCCAAGGGAGTTCAGAATTCTTGTTCTGATAACAAATCAGTTGACACTGTTGATCCTAAAGAACAGAAGAAACATTTTGTGCATTTCCTGGTATCTGAAAGTCACGGAGAGAAAGAATTCTCATATATGCCTAAAATCTTACTGTAGTTTAAGATGAAATTAAATAATTACATTTGTTGGCAACAAGTTCTCCAAAACTGAGCATTAGTTGCAAATCTAGTAAATCTGCCAGATTAGGAATTAGAAGTTGCTGGTACCTTGCTTACTTGCATAAGTACTTTTTTTTTTTTTTAATGCATTTCGGGTTGGGTTTTTTTTCCTAAACTGTGCAGTTTGGCCCCTCCCTAGTAAGTGATTTATTATCAGGCTTTGAGAAAACGCCTAAGGTCCATCTCTGACCCTCAGCTGAAAGGCAACACACAAACACATTATATATACCCATGTGTGCACAGGAACACACACATACATATATATAACAGCAGTGCTCCAGTTGGTTTTTTTTTGTTTTTGTTCTCATTTCCTGGAATTTTCTTTGGTTCAAAGTCCGAGCAAGGAAATTAAAGGACCGAACAAATGGATCATTCTCCAAACTCTTCCATCCCTACACATCACTGACTGGAAGGCTTGCATCATCCAGATCCACAAGGCCAGGATCCTGTTCCTGAGTGCCATTTTTGCTCCGGGGCTCCCAGGGGCCCCGTTCAGTCACTTTGGAAGTTGATTCTCTTGGAGCGACAGCCTGGATCTTGTAGCTCCTTGGCTTGGCCTTGGTAAAAGACTCGTGAAATCCTCGCTTCTCCAAGGCAGGGGGTTTGTGGTGAGGGGCTGGGACCAGAGGGCTGCTGTGAGGGGCTGTGGAATGTGAGCTGCCTGCGGCTGTGCCGGCAGCACGGACAGCATGGCCGGGCTCGGAAGAAGACTCGGGATGCTCCTGGAAGAAGAAGGGAAATGTGTCAGGTGAAGTCTCTGATGCCAGGAAGGAAAGATTTCACACTCACAACAACAACAACAAAAAAAAACAAAACAAAAAAAACCCCAACAAAACAAAACAAAAAAATCGAGACAGAAAATACACAAAGCGAAGCATCAGCCACGGCAGCAGGAGGCAGGTGCTTTCTTGAGGCACTGCTTTACTGAGTGTGAGCTCACAGCAGGATGTGACAGCCACATCAGCTGCTGCATTGAATGAATTAAATCTTAAATCAAGCACAGCAGCTCTGTAGACTTTATAATATAGTCCAGCAAACCGAGGCTCCTCATTTTACTAAGATGTTAAATAACCTCTTGAAGATGCACACTTTAAAGGCCATTGAAAGTCACATCTTTCCAAAAGAAAAATGTATTTAGACCTATTCATATAAATCAAGCACTCGTATCCTGAATCCTGAAGTAATGCAACATTTTACTGTTCCCTCTTCTTGGGACATCAATTCTCCCCCATCTCTCCCAAGGACCAAACAAAAATTTTATGCTATCAAGACTATATGAAAATTTCCAAAGTTAATGACCTAGGAAAGAAACTGATACTAAGCTACTCTTTTCATTCAAGTTATTGTTTTGTGTTTATTATCATCATTCTGCTGACCTTTACATAACTATCAAATTAATCTTCCACCATTTACTGACTGACAGAAACAAGTCCCCAGACTACCCAGGAATGATTTAGTTGTCTGAACCACAGGCATGGAATGCCATTTCAATGTCCTGGGATAGCCTGACCTCCTGAACAGGAACAAGAAAGTTCCTTGGGCTCTGCACTGCATCCATCAGTTCTGTCAGGATGTCTCAAATCCCTGAGCAGTGCTGGGTTTGAAATGCTCTGATCCAAATGCTGTGTGATGTTGCAGTGAACTGTGTGTGCATTAGGAGCTGCAGCTGCTGCCAGTTCTGCCATCACCAGTGTTAGTCCAGGAACTAAAGGAATCTGCCAAACCATGTGCACACACAAATCAAGGCATTCCTCAAGCACATTTGTTAGCCAAAAAAAACCCCAAACCCATCACAGATGTGTGTCCAAGATGCAAATATATATCGTAAATTAAATACTTATTTTTTCCACAGTAGTTTTTCAAGTTTCTTTTAGGATGTTATGACATTCTCATGACATATGAATTAATACATTTAATCAAAATAGATTCTGCCAAGTACTACCATATTTCTTTTATAAGGGAGCTTAATGTTATTGGATGAACCTCTGCAACTTATTTTTGGACTTGAGTTTGGTGTTCAATTTCACTAAAGTATTTCACATCATTTATACTGCATTATTTCATACCTCACTTGATACTTCATGTAAGGAAAAAAGCTTGCTTTAGGAGAACTTATGATTCACTGCTTTACCTACTGATCTTCTTCTAAGTAATAATTTTACTTCACCAAATAGGACAAAAGGGATATTAGGACAAGATGTCTGAATTTTTGCTAAGCTGTCCTGAAGGATATTCAGATTTTACTATGCACACTGGCTATAATTTCAGTTAAGAGACTGTGCTGCTGCACTACTCCTGAGGTGCCCTGCTTTGAACAGTGTATTGATTATACATTATTAAATAATGCTTCTATGTTTGAACTACTAATTTCATGCAGAGATCTCTTAAGCCATGCAAATCAGGCTACTATAGATCCTTCCAAATCCTAGAGTTACAACGTGCATGTTCTGTGTGCACTCATCTGTATTAGTTTGTGGGCAGCTTCAATTAAATCTTGCTTTTGAGCAGTTTCAAGGCAAATGTAAAGTAAAATGGAAATATGAACTCTCATGCAAATTAACTTTAGTACTTCTCTATTAAAGTGACATCACATCACTTGAGTAAATATTTACTGTGCTTTGACGTATAAGCAGCGGTTCTGGTGTTTTTCATTTCCAATCATTTTTAAAGCAAGAAAAAACAGTGCAAACCTGCGAGTGAATGATATTATTGATGAGTTAGTTTTCAGTAATGGTAATGACAACAGGTAGCATTATTTTTTTAGTTTGCTTTAGAGTGCAAATTAGTGTCTAGTGCTAGCCCTCTGTTAAGAAGGCGAGTTTCCATGAGAGCCCACATACGTGCTGCATTCACCAGTTCTTGATGTATACCTCTGTATACAAGGATTCGACAGCCTTCTGGCCTGCCGCATCTGGAACACAGTGCAAAGCTAAGATTAGAGTCACCTGGACTTGGGAGAGAGGACAACAGAGGGAACAAGAAGTGATGCAGACAGTCATAGCTACATTGCTCAGTTAGCCCCACACGAAAAAAAAAAAACCAACAAAAAAACCGAAGGGAAAAAAGCATACAGAAAGAAAAGTTACCTGCGTGTTTTCATTGCCCCCACAAAGAGAAAATTTGTGACAGGAAGTTTGATTTAAAATCATGAAGCAGCTACCAAAAATTGGTTGAGAGCTTCGGCTGACTTACCAGAAACATGGTATCAATGTAAATTTATAGTCAAAAGCCAGGTTTGAATTACAAGATTTCAGATTATGGGGGTAATGATATATTCAGTTTATTACAAAACATCCCAGAGACAGAAAATGAAAAACATAGCATGCAATACCTAAACTGTGAAATATTCCTGGTGCTACATGTGGACATACTTGGAGACACTGTGACACCAGAGCAATCCCCACTACTTTCTACAAGTTAATGACCTTTGTGCTAAAAAACTAATACAGTTTAAATGCTAGTAGGTATGAAATGCTGGCATCCACGTGGCTTTTCAGAAATATTAACACTTGTCACAGTGCCCCAGTTCAGTACTGCAAGATGCTGTTCTCACTGCATTTCCAACAGCAAGAACTAATTCATGTGAGCACAATCTCCTAGTTTAAATTTTCATCTGTATCTGTATATACAATAAACTAGAACAGAGAACTACAATTTTGCAGTGAGAGTTGTTACAAAGAAATTAGGATATTGTAATTTGACTGCAAAACACAGCAATTAGCAGAAACACCTCACAGGAATTAGAAAGTTTTAATTGAACTCCCAAACTAGTAATAGTGACAGATCATACTGGACTTCTTTAGGTTAGCACTGCATTATCTACGTGTTCAAGACAAACAACGCACAGAAAGTCACAGGTAGGACTGAAAAAAGTGCTCCATTAAAAACACAAAGTAATTGACACCAGTCTGGTTGGAAGTTCATGCAAAGAGGCCACGTTACTACAGGACAGGAGAGAGGAAAGGCAAAAGGAAAACACCAGGAGTGCATGGCACAGGTGAGCAGGAGCTAATGGCAGCTCCTGGGAGGCGCAGGTGACGTACGGAAGCTGCCGATCTGCCCGGTCCCCGCTGCGCTACGATGGCCCCAGAAATGGCCTTGATCCAGCTGTGCATGTCCTCAGGGCTGTCTGCCTGCAGCCAGCAACAACACCGTGGTCAGCAGCAACTCCCAGCCTGCCCACTGGCCCACCACCTGCAGCAGCACAACCACCTCACCCTTCATTTCCCAACCCACACATTTCTCAAGGTCTGAATTTACTGTTAAATGTATACAGCTATATGAAGCAGTAAATAAAATATCCTGAAGATCACATTCCCTCTGAAAATCATGGCATGGTCAAAGTGAAGAAGTGCTGCTATTTCACTTCTAAAGTCTATTTAACTCTGGCAGTCTCTTGGGTTTGCCCAAAGTTTTAAAAAAGAAATTACCTGTACATAAAAGGTTCGAGAAGTTGTTACAATTTCAAAGAGATTGTCTCTCATCATTATATCACTGAAAATGAAATACAAAAATAGTTCAAAAGCAAGTACAACTTTTTCACTGTATTTTAACAAGACTGTAGAACTGGCAGAGAATCAGAGCATTTTCTGTCTGATTTTTGCATTTCTTTATCACTCTACTATTGTTTTTTTACTAATTTTAGCCCTATGACCCTTTAGTTTACCAGTGGCACATGTGCTACTACATGCATTTTTAATAGAAACATTTAAAATCATATAACGTTAAGTCTAAAAATATTTATCATACATTTTTCATTGGAACATTCCAAATCATATGTTAAGTTAAAAAATATTTATCATTCTAGTCAAATTTCTGTAAGTAGCCTGATAAAGAAAAATAGAAAAATCAGTATCTCTCAAGTGCTACAAAAACCAATTATTCTTTAGTATACTGCCATTTGGTAGAAGGGAAACAGCAGGGTGAAGAGTGTTCTCAGCCAGATTCATCCTACTCATCCTAACATGAGTTAATTAATCAAACTCATTGTAACATGAATTCATGTCCTCTAAATGTTTAGAGATTATGTAAGCAGAATAGAGACTCCTGAAATTGGTGCCTCAGATCAGACAGCACCCACACATCTCTAACTCTTGGTTCTATGATATTCCCTTGTTCTGCCCTTGTCTACATTTGCAAGTTTGAAACACACATTAATACAAACCCTCAAAACCCATTTAATGCACACAACAGTGTGCTGTCCCATAAAGAAAGAACATCCCACATGCACAGATCAAGTGAAATTATTGAATAGTTCTCCAAGGAGCAGCTTGGCCATGACCAAGCAGGGAATTCCATCCCATGTAATGACATCAGTGCTTTGGTCCTCACCTCTGTTTGCATTCCTGAACTTTGTGGACCTCCTTAAGTGGTATAACCCTGAGAGGTTCCTTTTCCTGAAAAAAGAAACATGTTTTAGTACAGTGTATCTAACAACTAGAACAGAAAGCCAGAGGCCAGGACAGCAGCAGTCCTACATAAATGAGACTCAAGGCAGTCACTTATGAAAAAAGTGGTGTCAACCAAAATTTCATTTGCTTTTTTAAGTATTAAACCAACCATGGCACTTGCAAAGAAGAGGAGGACAAATCAAGAAGTAAAACCTCCCAAAACATTAATTCCATACTATAATGAAGACAATCACCCTATCCTCTTCCCCTAACCAGATCAGACAACTGCCCGTGGCCTCAAGCAGCTCATTTCATTAAAATTTTGACTACATTAATTTGCTATGAAATGCTACCACAGAAGATGCTTTGTTAATTGGACTGCATGACATGGCTTTAAGTAAGATTAACTGTATCCTATACTGAATACAATTAAAAGTACTACAAAGAAACCAGTCCTTAACACCTGCAAAAGAGCAAGTACTCTCAAAGCATTCAGAAATTCTGTTACTGTAACGAAAATAAGTGTTAAAGTTTCACACAACAGGAAAAAAGCGAGAAGGTTCAAACAGAAACCCTTTCACTTTTCCCATGACAACATAATGTCACACATACTATTATTTTCCAGTGGCTGTTGCAGTAAACCACAACCAAACAACAACTTATTTTACCTCCTACTGTGTTTTGTTTAAGCCAAGTTACAACAGATTGCTTCAGTTGTCTACAACTTTCAGAGAAAACAAAAGCTTTTAACTCTCAAATGACTTCCCCTACTATTTCTATAACTTAGGAGATTTATGCTGAGCAAGCAGCAGATGTCACCATCCTCCAAGAGCAGTTTTCAATTAGATCATTTTGCTCTACAGGAGATCAAATATAGAAAGTTTAAAACCCAATGTTTTCAGTTACGGTGCTCATCTTTTCTCTGTTGTTCTTAGATTCTATCACCCATTAAAATGCATTTTCGAAGTAATACATCAACTGTGAACTGCAAGATCATGTCTGGAGTACAGATACCTCTTGGAGGGAAAATCCCAGCTCAGAAATGATTATTTTCTGAGTCTCATATTGCCTGTATTCCACTCTGCTCCTGTGGACTGACACAGGCTCAGGGAACATGATGAAACACTAAAAGTGCAAGTATTTCTACCATCCTTCTATTATACTCCCCCACAGTACAATTCTTCCCTGGGTTAGAACTTGTTTGTGAGCAATCTGAGCCCAGATTTGTTTTTTAAATAAAAATAGAGGGTTTCTTACAGGCAATGAGTCAGAATTGTTCTGCTGACAACTTAACAAAGATAATGATACAAGATCAAACCCCTGCTACTGTTGCAGATGCCCTCATTAGAAATGAAATCAAAGTTATCTTCAGAAACAGCCTGAAATTTGGTTTCTTGACATTTTACATCTGATGTTTGGCCTGTAAACTCAATTCTCCTTAATATGTAATACTCAACAACTCAGCTTCATTCCTTCGGTATAGATTTTCTTACACTTAGTCTGTTTTCCCAAAAAACAAATCCCACACTTAACTGTCTTCAGAACCAGCCATTTAATTTTTAAATGAAGCCCCAAGGCACTTCTGGTCAAATTCAGTCAAAAACTCAGAGTGACAAGGGAAGAAGGAAGGTCATGAAACTGAAAGCAACTCTGCAAATGTTGATGTTGAACAGAAAATCAAGAGTTTTTTTGTCCATCTTGGCTGCCTGAGTGAAACAAATGTGTGGGAGAAGATCCCATCATCTGGATGATAAAGCATAATACTAGCTTTAAATGAAGAATTGCAGTTTTGTCTTTCCCACAGTTATCAGCTGTTTCAACAACACAATTAATTATATGAGAGTGTAAAATGACAAAGTACTAATATAAAAATCAGGGTGACTGTAGAATAGATTTTATTACTGTTCTTCAGTGCCCTACAGGTAGATTTCCAGATTGAACAGTAATTTTTTGTTCTTCCCAATCATGAAAAATTATTGCAGTAAACTCAAGAGCTGCAGAGTACATTTCTCAAACACAAGCATGTTCCTTCAGAATTTCTTGCAACAATCATTGGAAGATAACACAGAATTGGAAGCTTACCAGTTCAGACTTGAAATATCCTATTGTGTTTTCATCTAATTGAAAGTATCTTCTCTTCCAGTTCTTCATCTGTTAAAGGAAAAGAAATAAATATTTATATATTTATATATAAAATAAAATGTACTTACATGTCATGTATTATGAATATATTGAATTATATTTACCATTCTAGTTTTTATTTATAGTATATGATATTGTATAACTCCTATTTATTAATAACTATTAATTTTTAATGTCTTCATTGCAATTTATTATAATTACAAATTTTGCATCTTTAGTGTCCCCAAGATAATTATGCATGACTTTGCACAATTAATAAATTATTTTGAAAACTGAAAAAATTAAAAATTCTTTAAGCTACTGTTTTCTAAGATTTATTCAAACTGCAGAAACTCAGCAGCAGAACTATTCTGTAGGAAAATTTGAAAGACAATACATCACAGGTTTCTAGTTTATTTTTAACTAAAAAAGGGATGTCACAAAAAAGAAGCTTCATAATCCAAGATAAAAAGAATCTGAGAATTCAAAGATATGTATCTTGCTTAATCTGAACTATCTGTTCCTTCTTGCAAGGCATCACATGAATAGCTCCACTTGTGTTAATCAGTCTGATAAGCTGTACAGTTCTTCCTCTGAACTCAAAAATCAGCTTCTTCTAAACATTTTACTGATTTTAAAAGCAGGCACTGAACTTCTGTCCCAATTTAGCTGTTTTGAATAAGCAAAATAAAGATCTCTACAGAATGTAGAACAGGAGAATTCCCAGCTGCATGCACTAACCATCACGTGGAAGTCTGTGCACATACTTTGCCTCTTTAAAATCTTAAACAACACAACACTAAAGAAAGTCATGAAAAGAAGTAATGCAGATAAAAATTTAGTGCTACTGGAAGATAAATTTTATATTTAGTTAATATTTATTACTGTCAGTAGTAATAAAAGCACTGTCAGTTTTCTGTTGTTTTTAATAATACTTACCACTGCTCCTTGTTTGACACAGTAGCCAGCTTTGATAATGGCATTATCTGGGGGATGCTTAGCAGCAAAATAAGGAAGGTGACTTTGTGACCGCTTCAAATAATTCCTGTCAGCCCCTTCACTGCCCTCACTGACTTCTTCCTTCTAGAAAAAAAAAAAAGCAGGAAACTTCAAAATACTCTCAGATTTCTTTTTCTAAAGGTCAAGGAGTAACTATAGTAGTTACAATAGGAAATAACTTTATCATCCCATGCTCATAAATCCCATTTCCAATTTGAAAGAACAAAATATTTTAACTGATTTCCAGAGACAACTGAGACTCCCCAAGGGCTGAGTCCTTGAAAGCTGCTCTTAGAAACTAAACTAAGAAAGTGCTGAGTACTTTCCAATAATATTGACAAACTAGTAAAAAAATGGCACAGATTTAAACTCATGCATGTATTTAGTGCAAACTTGTAACACTGGCAAAACATTAGAGGTGACTACAGCAACCAAAAAGTTATTTCTAGGACTACAAGACACCAGAATTCACCAACTTTTTAAATGCATTTTGGGAACATACATGTCATTTACACGATATTCATCTAATCTGTAACTATTTTCAGCTCAGGAAACTTTCAGCAACGGATTCAGTTCTATCTTTAGCACTGCACAGATTCTACTTCCAGAAGTTTGTCCAGCCTCTCAAACTTTTTTTCCACTTTTCCTTTTAACTTTTTTTCCCCTTTTTTCTGTTAAAGGGGCAGAACTTCATCACTGTTAACACCAACAATTAATTTCACACAGATAAAATTACTGTTACTACTAACAGGTATGTGTGAGCAAAAAAAACCTGTACTCCAGCAATTCTTTAAAATCTTGTATAAAGGGAATAAAATCCTCAGAATCCCCACTCAGTATGAATAAAAGGTGCATATAAAAGTACAGCTTTGTGTGTCAAATAAAAACCCACTTGTTTGGAGGGTATTACCTGGGTGGGTGTAATGATGGGAACACCACCAACAATTTCTGTCCTGTAAGAGACTTGCTTCTTTCCACCTGGACTTTCAGCTTGACGATTTGCATTATCCACTTGGCAGAGAGGATCAGACTGCTTTGGTACCTGCAGTTGGAATGTGAGAATTGACATCAGTTTCATGGAAAAAAAACTCTAAACGCTACTCAAGAATTTTGAGGCATTTTCAGCAGGATTTGACAAATGGTCACTGATTGTAAAAGATTAAAAATGGCTTACACAAAAATTTGTTGTAATGACTATGCTTTAGTGCTCAAGAGAAAAGTGGTGCCAGTGAAGATATTGCAGTGTATGAAATCAGTTGCAAGCTTTGCCATGAAGAGCTTCACTTAATCTTCAAGAAGCACTGCTAATTTATAGAAGTGGTTCTTTATTTTTCAGCTGCTTTCACTTTCAGTAAGAAAGTGGGGAATGCCCCAGTGCCTGCAGAGCCAGCACAGCAAGGCCATAAACTGGGACTTTGGCCACACAGGGTGTCTGACCAGTGTGACATTTGTCCTCACGTGTACTTGGCATGAAGACTGTGTTACTGCTCCCATTAATCATACATATATTGCTAAATTCTGTCCAAAATGACCCTGCCTACCTATCAGTAACTATTAGATAATTCTCTCAAATGTGGAACTAAAGCCATCAAAACTCCACAGGAATTTGATTTCTCTGTGTTTTGATCTAAAATATTTACTCAGTTTTCTGAGTAAACTTCTTTAATGTAAGAAACACACTGACTACAAGACCTTTTTCATTTCTAATCTCCTTCACCTTGAATATTACTATAGCAAATCTGAAGTCACTTCAACAAGAAGAGATCAAGTCTCACACCCAAATACCCCACCCAGCAACCTACTGGTATTTCCAGAAGACATCCAAACTCCTTCAGAAAGAAGGACACACAAATTGTCCATCCAAGACTGTGACACATTCAAAACCTGGAATTGAACTGATCTAGACAAGAAACCAAAGCTACTTTATAGTTTCTGATTGAAGCTCCTGTGCCCAGGACTGCTTATTTTACAAAATGCAGCCTGCAGAGAAGTAGACAGTGCTGAGAGCAGATGTCAGCCTAGGACAGTGTCCTGCTGCCACAGTGACTCCATCCCCAGCCAAGTCCAGCACTGAAGGCTAAGACACTCATGAGCCTCAGCCTTTCAAGAGCAGGGACTTGTAGCTACAGCTTTGTGGGCAAGTGCTTCAGCTGTCACAAACTCCTACTGAAAATGCTGCAGACCAAGCCCACAACCACCTCCTCACACAAAGGCATTTTCAAACAGCACTCAAAAACGGGTACACAGTGTGCTAGGCTGCAGAGGTTCACAGCCATTCTGACATTATCAGCACTCAAGAGGACTAAAACATGCAATGAATCTTGGAGGATTACAGTCTGCAGCAAGTAATGCTCATATTAAAATTAATAATTGAGTGATCTTAATTATTTGATTCAATAATTGGCCGTACTTAATACTGTACTCGAGCTGTGAACAGATGAACAGTTCAAAGGCTTGTTCCTCCAAAGACAAAATACTAATGATTTCATCAGCCATTTAAAATGCAAGATAAACAGATGATAAACAGCATTCACTCTAAACTGATCCATTTACTTATTTATTTATTCACTTAGTTTCCTCAATTGGAAACAGCTCAGGCCTGGTTGTGGTGCACGCTCTTTACGAAAAACCCAAGCGAGAAGGCTTTGTACTTCTGAGTTTTTTTTAAATTTATTATTAGCAGTAGCATTTTTATAACTCCAAAGAATGGCCTATATTAAAACAATGTAAAGAATTCATGTAATCATCCTTAGATAACCCAAGAATGAGAAAGTCGCTGACAACAAACACAAAATGTGTGCACTCATGCTCAGAGCCCCTTCTGTGTCAGGGTGTGCTCTCAGAAGTGTTCACTGTCATCACTTCCCCAAAACTGGAGAAAACAAAACCATAACTTCTGCCTCCTGAAAAGACTGAGATAACACGTGGGGGTTTCTGTCATGAGATAAAAACTTGTCCTGGTACCACCCAGAAAAGTAATTTAACATTTACCAGAAGAACCATCAATATTTCTTTGCATGAATGTTACTCAAAATCAGGAGAGAGCCTTTGGAGCTTGATCAATGTTTTAGTGATAATTTAAGAAACAGCAACTTTTGACAGCAGGTAAAAGTATGTGTATCTTTTCATTGCTTGCTAGTGTCTTCTGGATATTTCAAATAATATTAAGTATGCACAGTTAATTTTAAATTATTTGAAAAAAATCCTATGCTGTAATTAAAAGGATTATCTTTTGTCCAATTTCCAGAAAGTAAGTTAAATGCAAATTTAGGGGGAGTTCTGTACAGTTTCTCCAAGGACTGGAAAGTCAAGCCAAGACTTGTTTGTGGTGATAGAAACTGGAGGCAAAGGTTACATTTAAGCACCTTGAGACAACCACCATTTGAAAGCACTGCTAAATATCAACTCAACCACTTACTGTGATTTTGGTAGCTTTGTTCAGAACATTT
Source organism: Buphagus erythrorhynchus (assembly GCA_013400855.1). Taxonomy (NCBI): domain Eukaryota; kingdom Metazoa; phylum Chordata; class Aves; order Passeriformes; family Sturnidae; genus Buphagus; species Buphagus erythrorhynchus. The sequence continues at coordinate 19,454 of VZTT01003578.1, forward strand.
ACCCACTCAACTAGGTCCTGCTGATCATTGGCTTGTAGAAAGTATTTTCTCATCCCTGCATTCATAACTGTTGAAAACCATTATGAGAAGTTAACAACACTGAAATTTAAGAGCAAACTTAATATCATTATGAAAATATTTGATTTCAGATGAAAATTCCATTTGAAGTATTTAAGTGCTCTGCTGTGTTGCATTTTAGAAAGTAATCTTAAGACACATAAATCCAGTTGATTGCTTTATTCTAAAAAATAGTAATTTAAGCTCTCCACTAAAATGGCATCATACAAACTTTGAGAAATTATTTTTCTGACATAGAAATGAAGTCTTGAATTTTATCAAAATACTCTACAATTCCATTTCCTCTTTCTCAATTTCCCAAGCAACAAGTTCCTGGGGACTTCTACAATTTCTCCTTTTAATCCTCTGCCCAGAATCTGTTATCCTTTGTGACATTATGAACATGACTATGGTCACTGATTTACTTTTTAAAAAAAAAATTTAATTGCTGGAAAAATCAGTATTAATTACTAAGTATATGATGCACAGGATTAAACACCTTTAAGACAGTTACAAAAAATTTTCTTTTACTTTAGTGACTAGGCAGAGAAACATATTTTAATGAGTCTATATCTCTACCTCACAACACCTGGCATCCTTTATCCAAAAGGACAAACACATTTCAGTGTAACAGCAAAAAGATCATGGCTAATTCTTGAAAGAGGTTTTAAGGTGAACAGTCATTGAAACCATCTGAATAAAAAGACCATAAATTTATATTTTTCCTCTACAAAGCATGAAAAACTCTTTAATAAATTAGAGATATTTAAGCCAGAATCTTGGATCATTAAGGTGTTCTAGAGCTGGCCCACTAACAGGAGAAACTTCCCAAGTGCTGAGGACAAAGCCCTCCACAGTTGTGCAGAGGAATCTGAAGATGGCACTGAACTGACACACCAGGTACTTGCCTAAAACCAGGAGGAGCTTTAGGATTATCTAAAGCTTCAGTAAATTTTAAACAAATTTAAACCTAGAAGGCACCTCAAGAATTTTTTTTTTTTTGTGCAGCAACAGAAGCTGAAATTTGACTTAAGAGCACTGGCTGACAGTATTTTTGGATTAATTAAATCAACTCTTTCATCAGTAAAATATTTCAATAGTTAAATTTCTTGTCTTCTCAGCTGACAGGCCACATTTCTGAAAGCAACTTTCATTGCTTATTAATGCCTCAAAAATTTCAGACATCTGAAAAAACAGCTCTCACCTACTCCTCATTAAGCTGCAATACGAAAAAACACAAAAACACCTTATGAGGAAGCCAACATTTCCATCATACTAAAGAAGAAAGTGAATACAAGCTATTTTTTAAACACTACCAGCTGTAGCTGGTAC
>VZTT01003580.1:4580-32026 GCA_013400855.1 Buphagus erythrorhynchus
CCAAATAAAAACTTATGAAATCAATAGGACCTACCAGTAAAGAATTTTTTATTTTAATTGACACAGGGCTGAATCCACACACTACAAGCAAATCAAAGACTTCCGCTTTCCATATTACAGCCAATTCTTTTCAGACAGTCAATTAATTCTGTGCACAGTCTGCTGTGATTAAAGATGGATGGCTTGATCTCAAAGCATGCTGAACCATCTGTAGCCCTTCATCTAAATAAGCCAAACACAACAGTTTCCAAGCAAGGAGCTGTACATTGTGACCTAAGACCTCTGGAATCAAATCAATCCAGTCTTCAGGAGCTTTGCCTTCAAATTTCAGACCTCACCACACCTCTGATACTTTGCAGCCACTTAGTTTGTGCTGATTTGAGTCACTACAGTTCTCTCCACTTTTACAAACTAGTTGTTTTGTCAGCATGAGTGTGACAACAATTAGACGTCCCTGTTTTTGCCCCATGCCTTTTCTCCTTCACAGTCATTCAATGACAAGCGTAAAAAGAACTTCATCTTTTCACGAAAATTCCCATTCTACAAGAGCAAGGAGCAGAGTGAGCAGGAAACAAGTGATCCAGAACGTAAGTAACCTCTTGGAGACGATGTCACATGCAGCAGCACAACAAATGGGTGACACACATGATAGCAGTATCCCACACATCTAGGCAAATATCTGTCATAGGCAGGCAGGAGAGGTATTACTACTGTGACCAGTGTATGACTGCAGTTTGGATCCAGCTCCTCCTTCCATCTCTGGAAATACTATTTTCAGAAGAATAAAGCAGTGACCTTAACTTTTGGAAGCGGAAATACAGCTCCTCAAAGTTGTTGTGACACCTGTCATAAATCCAAAATTATCTCTCAGAATTATTCCCAGATCAGAATTGGCTCAAAATAAGGCAAATGTGGTTTCTTTCACAATACTAAACTAATTAGTTTTTAAAATAGTTCTTCTAATCTTTTTTTTTGGCTTTGACTTTCAAAAGTTGATTTCCATGGGAAGCTTCACTGGAAGTAACGATTAAAGGAAGCAACCATGTTAACAGCTTAAAGAACTAAATTGGATCTTGGAATGTGTACCACCACAAGCATTTATTGCTTGCTTAAATTATATAGGGAACCAGCACTATTAAAAATATTTGCTAGTTCCAAGCCCAAATATTCACTTTTTTTTTTTTTTCTTAAAAGTTCTGTCCTAAATTTATCCAGTGAGGATAGTTTCTGGAACTTTATTTATCTGGTTGTTCCTTCTTCCTCACAGCTCCAAAAGGCACATTTCACAGTCACTGCCTCTTTCTTTGGCTGAATTTCCACAGAATATAGGTCTAAATTTGTTTCAGAAAGAAAAGGCAAGGATCCAGATTGCTCAATCAACATGGTCAGTCATGGTAGTATCCATTTCAACTCCACTGACTTCTTCCTTCCTCTTCTGCGGCTGTTCTTCCTTTCTCATTGCTCTCTCTGGGGACTTCCGTGCAGGACATCCCCGGATTAGGTGACGACGGTTATGGAACAAAGACTCTGAGTAAGTTCCCAGGAATGGTCACTGTAAACCCTTTTTTGTTTTGTTTTGTTTTGTTTTGGCTTCTGTTTCTTCTCTGAGGACCCTTCACTCCTAGCATGCACAAGATAGAGTTTTATTTGTTACCCAGCTGTGAATGCATTACAAATGTTTCAATCGTTCTGTTCTGCATGACGGTATTAAATAACATACAGTGTATCAAGCAGACACTTTCACTTCTTTTATAATAACACCTTTTGTTTCTGACAGTATATTATTGTTCCCATCATGGCAGTTCTGTAGAGTAGCATACCTAGAATGCCTTCTGCTGCCTAGACTGTTCTTTTCAGCCACAATCCCTCCCTCTCCATCTAAAGGGAAATTTAAACATTATAACATGATCACATCCTGAGGAGATCAATAGAAAATTAGTTTATGCTGTTGCTTCTGCATTTTCAGCTTTTTGCATGGGAGTGTTTGTTACTTTGCTGAATTTTTAGATTAGTATTTGTTATTAATGGAAGAAGTCATTTGCAGGCTAGAGAAGATCATGCATTCTCCAAAGCTAATTTTGGACCAATTTTCACCATTAGCAACCTATTCTTTGTCACACAACCTTAATAATTTTTTTCTGATGCAGCAATCCTGTCTCAAGACTTGGCATTGCAGAGTGTATAACATGTCAGATCATTGCTCAGAAACAATTTTTCTTCCTCAAAATGTGAACCAGAAAAACTGTATAGAATGAAATATTTGTTGCTGATTTCTACGTATATAGCTATATTAAATTCTGTGTTGAGAGCTAAATAATGTCAACAAAATGCCACTTGCATGCATTTGGCTACTTGTTCCTCAGTTGTTTTTCCTTTTCTTAAGCACCAAGTAATTGGAGCAAAATGTGTGTTAATGCTGCATTGCCTACTGTTTTTGTATGTGCTTTTTAATTCCAGGAATGCACATCCATGCACACAATTTTGGAGATTATTATGCTTCTGACTGAATTGTTGAAGGAATATTTTAATGTTTAACTAAATGCGATGCAGTGGCTCACAATTTAAAGATGAAAGCTTTATCCCTTGTACAAGGAAGAAGGTTCTGCAAGACTGATTTTGTCAGTGATAGACAGCAAATGTCACTGCCACCTGAATTTTAACCATTCTGTGATCATTTAAGTGTCATAGCAGCTCATTAGCAACAAATGCAGATCCTTCCCTGCTAGAGAAAAGTAAAATACTTCAGATCTGATAACCTTCCTGAATATGTGTCCTTACAAAGAGAATTCTCCATAACATCCAACCATTTGAAAGTTACCTGAATTCTTCAAATTGATATGGAATAAAGTAGCACCGAGGTATTGTATAGGCTGTAATGCCTGTATTAATATTGCACCTAGTTTTAAATTACTGGAACACCTCTAGACATTCCCACCCATCCAAATTTTGTTAATTTTCAACTCAGACATGCTTTTTACCGACAGTTCTTACTATAAAGGATATTTGTTATTTTTAAATAAAGTTGTTCCTGTATAGCACATTATTTTGAGATAACCTCGGTTAACTTGCTGTGAAATGTCTGAAAGTCATTATGCTGTTTTCTTCAAAATATAAGTTAAATTTTTAAAAGCTTCTTCCTAAGCCCATGATCAAGGTTTCCCATTACTGTTTTTATCAGATATCATCCCTTCCCATTTCTGCTGCTCCAGTAGCCCCAGCATTCCCAATCTATTGAACCCTAAGCCATTACATTGGTACATGGAGGAAAGGCAGCACCTTGCAGAGAATTTCAGAACTGCTCCTGTCTTTCTCATTAACCCAGGGTGTTCCCAGATGTACAGCCATTATGCCTTTGGTTTCTAAATGTCCTGGACCAGCTCAAAAGTTTCAACTGCCAAATGATCTTTCAGATGGAAAATAATCCGCATTTCTACTAGAGAAACCACTGTTTAATATGGTCCTGTAGATCTCCTGGAGAGCATATAGCTTGATCTTACTGTCCATAAATAGTCTGCTGACTACAGTTTTGGAGTAATAATATTATATGATGTAGATTTCACCTTCCTTTCAAGAATATGATAATAGAAACAGGACACCTGACTTGACGAACCACAGCACTGACCCATCATGATAGTTCTTATATTCCTGTTCACCCATCCAGACTGATCTGATAAAGGTTTTCAAACTCCAGCTCAAATCCTGAGGCTAGACAATTTCTGGAAAAAGACTTCTTCCCTTTTTTTCCTTAGTTTTTTCCATTGGCTTTGTCTTCTTTATTTTTTTCCCTTTTGGACAGGGTAGATTAGATACAGTTACAATATTTGTTACCAAAATAACTTTCATTAATCTGTTAATCACTGCACAGTCCTTTGAGATAGTGAACACTGATTAAAGACAGACACAAGTTCGAAGTTTAGCAGGAATAGTTTCAATGCATAAATTATGCACATCACTGATTGTGCAGAGTATAAGCAGACACTTGGATTTCAAGAAATGGCTCAAGACATCAAGTGAGATCCAAGTTGACTATAATATACATTGAAATGAAGTTATCAGAGATGTCATTTACTGTCTAGCACAAAAAGATATGGTTTTGCCATGGCACATATCAGTAGCTAGTACATACAGTCTCTTTCTGAAATACCACAAGAGAGAAAGCTTTCATTTTACCTCTGTAAAATATCTGAGCATTTGCAGGTGATGCCACTGCACAGCTTTTATTTCTGCTCTGCATAACTACCTTTGCATGACTGTGGCAGTTCTTTTCAGTTTCTGCAGCTCTGTGGTGCTTGGTTGTGTTCTTTAATTTGCTGTACTGTTCTTGCAGAACATGTTTCTTCTAATGCCAGCGATAGTGAAAGTAGCTACAGTAAGTTACTGCTTTCATTAGAGTCCTTTTATTTTGCATTGCTTGTTCTGTTTCTTTTATTTTGTTTCTCTCCTTGCTACTCTTTTGTTAATGTTAAAAAGATCACTGGAGCAAATGGCTTGGAATTCAAATTTATTACCATGTCTTGTGTACAAAGCTATAAAAGAAAACCGGCAAACTTTATAAGAGAAGGGAGAAGGGTTGTTACTTGTGATGTATTAGAGACATAAAACTAAACCTGGCTTTGGGTAGCCTATGCAAGTCAGGATTATTTCATTTAGTGACAAAAGTTTATTTCAGTGTGGGCAGGGGGAAGTTTCTTGATGATCTTTTAAGAGTAAAGTTACTGCACAGCAGTAGTCAAATCTGTAAGAGCCATCGTTTTTACAAGGTCACAATTTCTCCTTGAATTTCTGCTTGCCTGTATGGATGGCTAAGAAACAGTCCCAGAAATTTTATTGAGCCCTTAGTTTTGACAGTACAGATTTCCCAATTCATACTGCAGTCTTAAAAAAAGGTAAGATAGACCTTCACTGCTTAGGCACTGCCACTGAATGTCACTGATACCATGCAGGTGGAGGTCCCAACCCTGCAACCTGATTTGCCTGGATTTACAGACTCCATGTGATCATATAACCAAGAGGCAGATTGTATGTTCCGGGTAACTCTTAGTGAAACGCCCATAAATTTAACCAACGTCACTATTTTTTAGAAGTTATGAAAAGCAGAAAAAATCCAAGGCTTTAAATAAATTTCTAGAAATGTAATTAAAGATTACTAAAATGACAGAGATCACCCAGTTGTTTTATTTATTCAAGCCATTTGCTTAACAATTCAAGTTTTCCACCAGTCACTCAGCACTTGTGCTAAGCACCCACATACATTCAGGTAATCAATGGTATCATACCTCATGTTTACTAGTCTGGATATAACACAGCAGTTGAGCTCTGTTGATAAACACTGGTTTGTTTCAGCCAAATAGCTAACCTTATCCTACTCAGAAATGGCAAATTGGTTTGTATTCTCTTGTATTGAAAAGGTTTCCTTGGAAAGCAATTGCCAGAGTCACAAGAAAATAGTAGGCACTCTTGAATTGCCAAGATCCAATTCTGTTTTATTTTTAATGTGCCCTCTACTGGGGGGGAAGGCGGATTTTATTTTTTATTATATTTATATTGAGATATAAGATGCTCTTTCTCCTGACTGACTTTACAATCAGAAATGAATCAAAGGATTAAATTTTCAAAAGTTTGCACAAGTCAAATCTCATCCAGATCTGTATATTTCAGGGAGAGCTCAGGGTAAAAACCCAGAGGAGAATCTAGGCTGATGAACTGTCACAAACAGCAGCCTTAATAGGAGTGCCCAGTTGCAGCCAAATATTTGGGGCATATTCACAAAAGCCTGTTACCAAATTTGATCATAAGACAGGCCAGGTAGCCAGTTCTTCATTGGCCGTGTAATAGCTTAAAATAAAGTGTGTTTTTTGAGGTGCAAGAAAGGTAATAGAAAAATTTTGAGAAAGTTATCTGGAACATAGATACTTGGAAGAAAAAGTAATGCTGGAGTAACAACTTCTCATGGCAGTCACCCTCCTTCTAGAATGGTTTCCATCTGCACAAGCTCTGGTCTTACTCCAGCAGCATCCTGTTGGCTGGATGTTCCCATGTGTTACTGATATGTCCAACAACTTCTGCCTGGTGGAGAAGATGCTGGCAGGATTTTTTCTCTGCCCACAGGATATCTATGCCATTAAGAAGTAGAGGAAGCCCATCTTTGATTCTGCCAAATGAAAGAGGCTTTAAAATACAGAACTTGGTGCCCAAAGGGCCTGATTTCATTTGCTAAGGATTCATTGGTGTGTGCTAACATGGTATTTGCAGGTATGACCTTGACAAACTAGTAGCTGTGGTTCCCAGATGGAAATTATTGTTTCAGATGGCCATGGTGGCACCTGAAGTCTAACCTGACTATGTTCAACTTCCACCTGGCCGTGGTACATCAGCATATCTCCTGTGGAGAATTAAAGCCCTCCTGAGTCCAGATGGTTAGTCTTTGAATCTTCAGGCAAAGAGATCTGAGATCTGCTGTGTTGTTGTATATCCCATTGCACAACTCATCACAGCAAATCTCCTGTATAAGAATTATGTGTCAGGAACCAAGAAAAATCAGATGAGAGTGAGAGGCAGGTGGTCAGAGTGAAGCCAACAAATTGTGAGGAATGGAGATAAAAGAGATGAGGCCTGTCAAAGGAAGTTCTCTTTTCACTACAGCTCTCACTTTGTGCGACTGTTGAGAAAGGATACTATACTGTAAAAGCTTATCAACATCTCTGATGTGGGAAGAATAATTACCAGACATAGTCCTAGAAGATTTCTTAAAGTATTCCTCCTGATTTATTTATTCCTAATGAAAGGAAAAAAGAAAAATAATGAGTGTCCAAGGTAATATTTCTGGCAGAAGAAGACAGCATGCAGTTACTATTTCTTCTGTTATTGTTTGCATCTTGGTAGCTGGGAATAGAGCCCATCATCAGCCACTGCTACAGAACCAAGTTTGTGTTAACTCCATTTGGACCCAGACATGTTGCAGAGTTGTTCCTCAGTGTGATATAGAGTCACTTCAAGGAGAATCTGTGTGTTCAAAGTGAGGCACTGCAAATTACTTTGCAATGACACTATGTGTCTTGACTTGGAAACTCATCACACTGGTGACATGGAGCATACTGATGACATGCAGAGGAGAAAAAATGTAAAGCTGGAAAATTCATGGGGAGCAAATAGAAAATTGCTGGAGGAATCAAGGGATTTGCATGGGATTGTGACCCTGTCCCTGTACCTCTTCTCTGTTTCCTCAGCAAATTAGCAGGAAGAAAGGGATTGCCTGCCCTACTGCTTGCTGAACTGTGGCAATTTAGGGCAGAGTGGCTGGCTGGAAAGCTGCCTGGTGGAAAAGGATTTGGGAGTGCTGGTCAACAGCAGCTGAAGCTGATCCAGTGTGTGCCCAGGTGGCCAAGAAGGCCAATGGCATCCTGGCCTGGATCAGCAATGGTGTGGCCAGCAGGACCAGGGCAGGGATTGTCCCCTGTACTGGGCACTGCTGAGGCCACAGCTCCAATGCTGTGCTCAGTTCTGGGCCCCTCACTGCAAGAAAGACATTGAGGGGCTGGAGCGTGTCCAGAGAAGGGAACGGAGCTGGGCAAGGGTCTGGAGCACAAAGTTGATGGGGAGCAGATGGAAACAGGTTACAGTGAGGTGGGGTTAAACTTTTCTCCCAAGTAACAAGCAACAGGAAGAAGAAATGGCCTCAAGTTGCACCAGGGAAGATTTAGATTAGATAGTAGGCAGAATTTCTCCACTGAAAATGTTATCAAGCATTGGAGCAGGCTGCCCATGGACATGGTTAATTCACCATCCCTAGAGGGATTTAAAGACATGCTCAGGGACATGGTTCAGTGGGACTTGGCAGAGTTGGACTTGTCGTTTCCAAACTAAATGATTCTATGCTTCTATGACTCTTTGAAATCAGCAATTCACACCTTGGCCAGAACAAAGAAAACATGTGTGGGTAAGAAATTACTGGCAAGTGCAGGGTGTTCTCCTGCAGACCTTCTTGTATATCCCTATGAAAACCGACTAGTTGGAGTCCAGAATGAGGTGTTCTGCGTTTTTTCTGGTGGGTCTCTGGCAATTGTTTTAACACATTTCTCTAACTTTTGCTTTTCCTGATGAGCATTTAGTGAAAAGTAGCTAGTTTCAAAACGTGTATTACTTGAGCATTCCTAGAACCATTCCAAACCAGCAATATTGAAGGCTTCTAAGAAATGTCCAGGCTGTGACCTGGACAGTGAAGAATAAGGGGGTTACAAATCAACTGGGCTTTTTCTGGGAGATGCTCTGATGTGTTTATTATCTTTTAGAAAAATATATTGGTTAAAAATTTGAGTATTTGGCTGAAGTATTGCTTATGTCTCCAGGGTTAAAAAAACAGAAGTCGGATAGTTTTTATTTCAAAAATATAATTGAGAGTCCTCCAATGTGGTCTCAAGAGAAAATTCTTTGACCACTTCTAAGCAACAAGAAGTTGTAAAAAGTAAACCAGATTTCTTCTGCCAGTGCCCTCAACACTTGGTTTGTTATGAACAGTAGGGCTGGATCTAACAGTGGGATATTCTTTCTCCCAGCAGATAGCCTTCAGCTCCATTAATTTCAGGGCGAGCCCCAGACACATTTGAGAGCAGAATACAACCCTTTATAAATAACAATATTTTGGGGCCAGGAACGAATGCTGGCTTGATCTAAAGGGGATGAGTTGCTGCACAGCTGCTGCTGAATCACACAGGCATGCTCTTATGAAGTCTATGTTAGTTTGTTTGTTCCCATTCTCAGCAGTAAAGCCAAGCTTGCAGAGTGGTATATAAAGTCCTGGTCCAGCAAAAAGTTGTTCTTTTTGTGATAAGGACACATACAGCCAATTTTGACTTATCCCTGGACCAGTTAATCAAACCATGATTTAAAGTTTATTTTGAGCTCTGTAACTTAAAATGTTCTGATTTCTTTGTCAAAACAAGCTTATAAGGACAGACTTTTTATCATAGACTCATCAGTTTTTATTTTGCAAGACATGATTTTCATAAAGGGCATGAATTTCAAGTCTTTGTTCTGCATATGCATTGTAACACTCTTACACATAGTTCAGTAAAGCTTTTTACAGCAGTGATCAAAATTACACGCACACTGTCGCATCTATTTAGTCTAATTGCATAACTGGTTGTGATTGCACCAATTGCCTAGAGAGGCAATACATAACTAAAAGTTAAAAATAAGAAAAAGGATTGGAAAAAAAAATTGTACCCTCTGTCAGCAAATCAACAAGTCACTCTTCTAATGAGATTTGAAGATTCAGATCAAGGTTAAAGTAGCCCTGATTATTAAAATAGGTTATTGATTATTAAGGACACTTGCATTGGCTCCACAGAAATACTGTATTATTCAGACATACTCAAATTGGCACAAGTACTGAAGTCTCATTTTATACCCACATAGCTATATCTATTGATCTTTGCCTGTAGACAACTTTTCAGTCATAAATTCATGCTCAGACTACTGATGATCTTTTTACATATTCGATTTCCAGCCTTTCATGGCTATCAATATATTTCAAAAAAATGATGTGTTCACATAAATAGGGCCCCAGCAAAGGGATCTTGAACCAAATAGAGGCAGGGATATTGTCTAGTGTGGTCTGTGCAAAAGAAAAGAAACCAAGAAATTGATTTTGCAAAGATCTTGCAAATACAACTCAGGTATTTCATACATTAGCCCAAAACCTAAATGGATAGTGACAGTAAAATAAGCCTTCTTTGATTTTAAATACAGGTGATCAACAAAATTTGGACAAGTGCTTGAAGATTAAATTAATTTGGCTCATCTACAAGAATTTCTTATGTGTATTGATGGTAACCACCACCATTAGTCTAAAAATTTTAATGAACCCAAAAATTCTTTTTTGATTTTTTGAAATCATAAATAACTTACAGCTGTCTTCTCTAGTACTACTATTTTTTTTATTCATCTACTTAGATCTGTTTTCAGATTTTTTCATTCACAGACATTAGTAGGATGCCAAAATCTATGTATTTCCAGTGTATGAGTTGCTGGATGAGGGAGGGTGTTTGTTCACATGATGGCTGCCCCATGGCAGCTCACAGCAGCTCTCCTACCTCATTACCCACAGGATGGATGCAGGTACACCAGACCTGTGGAAGCCCTGGATGCTCTGGCAAGGCAGTAGGAAATGGGGCCTTTTTATGGGTTACATGAAAAATGCATGATACCTACCAGGTCTACAATGAAACTGGTTTTGAGTCTTTCACAGGCTCTCTGCCTGTGAATTTTCCTAATCAGAAAGGAAAAACAGAGGCATCACACTAAATCCATTTCAGAGCTACACATCTGAAACCTTATATGAAATTAATACTCCTTATGAAATTTATCTGGCAGCACAGGACCCCACTTTCCAATTTATAGAGGTTATGAGTTTTAACAAACTCCTGGTTATTCTTCTATTCCCAAGCAAGAGGAAACACCAAAAGACAAACAAAGAGCAGAGGGAAGCATGGAGTGGTCCTGAGAAAGTGAAAGTTCTCCAATAATTTTACCCATAAGTATATTACATTTAGGAAACTTTCCCTTTTTTTTGTCTTCTGTTTATTTTCTTTCTTTCTTCTCTTTTTGACTTGATGGGATTTTACTGAAGAACAGGGGAACATAGCAAAATCCTACAGAAAGGTCTTTTTCTTTTTTTATCTTTTTGTTTTATCTGTTAAATGTCACAAAGATTTTCCAGATCAATACAGCTAACCTGTGCTAATTAAGCTGTTAATGTGGGTGTTAAATGAGGCTTAGGCAAATGATAAGAGCCTGTGTCCTGATGGATTTCACACTGTGTCTTACACCTAGAGCCATCACAAGGTTATAGCAATCTGATTATTGATTGACTCTAGAGCTCTCCATTATACTTAATACTTTATGGACTACTTCAAAACCATGCAATACTGACTGAGTGGAGATCATTAAAGAGTACCATCTGGTATAGTTAACATGCAAAACAGCCTCTGAGGACCTACAGGATTTTGTCTGGACAGTACATGGCAGGATTTTATTCACTTGGAAATTTCAGCTTCTTTAGTCCTTTTTCCAGAAAAGAAATGTAGTGGAAATGGTGCAGCTTTTCCCCACAGTCACACTCCCATGCTGAGTCTGGAACTGAGGGCTGAAGGTCCTTACCTCAGGAAAATGTCTGCCTTAAAGTTCTTGTATATCACAGTCAGCCTCAAAATTTCCCCTTGCTTACTGCAACCTTTTCCAATACCTTAAACTTCAGCACAATTTGAGTGGACTGGAGAATTTTTCTTTGCCTTCAACCTGGCCACAGATTCACAAGACATCTGTAAAACGGGCTCATTTTTCTCCCTAGCGCATACCCTACTGAGAGTGTGGATGTACCAAAAGGTTTAGCATGGCAACCTGTCTGCCAGAGACTGGGCAAGAAAGAAAGTAAAATCTGTGCTGGCTTATCAGTGCTGGTTATAAATCTGTGCCAAAGCCAAGTATTAGTCCACAGAAAGAAAAAAAAATATATATATATAGTTTCAGAGTTACTGTCTATTTGCCTCCAATAGCTATTTGACACTGTCACTCCCATGAGATTCTGCTGTTCAACTGCAGATATCTGCACCTGGCTTTGTTGTTCACCCTTCTGACTTTTTCTCTCTTCACAAAGTAGACATGTAATATAAGTCAGATGACTCATGTCTTAGAATGAGCACTTGCCTATTTGTAGGCAGACATTGGCTCCAAAAGGTGTCTAGGGATTAGCTTACACATAAGCACTCAAGCCTCAGGTTTCTGAAATTAGTGAAATGAAACTCCTGCTGTGGACCTATTTGCTATTGAAAGAAATATCAAGTCCAAGATGATATTGGAACAAACAGGCTCCCCTCTATTTGGTTGGTATTTGATGGCTTCATCGCCCACTCTAAGACTGCCTTTCCCAGGCTGTTGAAAAATATAGCCTTGGCTCCTGTGGGGTAGAGGACAGACAGTGCAGGAGCATCCTTGTCCACCCTACAGAGTGGATTTTTTCATCTCCAGAGAAATGAGACATCCTGAGTTTTACATCACCCCTAAAACTTTCTGAGAACTTTAAGGGAAACCAATACATGTGATGCATCAAACCTAGTGAAACAATAATTCTAGGTTTCCAACTTTGCAAAAAGTCAAAGAAAAGTGATTACAATATCAAATATTTGCAAACAGAAGAGAAAACCCCTTGTCCACACTCTTCATATGTTATGTGGCCTTGAGCTCAAATGCTGTCTAATCTCTTCCTTTTATTAAAAATTATGTTCTCTCCTTCACTGCTTCAGCACCATTGCTAGGCAGGAATTGGTCCTGTCAGTTATCCCTCTCTCCTAACACATCAGTACAGTTATTTATTTGCTGTTTCTGTCATTGTCAATAATTACATTATTTTTACATGAAGAGCTCTCTTACACATTTGTCACTGCTGCCTAGATATTATATCACACACAAAAAAAATCTATGAACAAAGCAGATTCATGGGGTGGGAGTCAGCTTAAGATTTAACCACAAAATATTTTGTACCTTCTTGGGAGCTAAGCAATGCAATGTTAATACAGTTAGTGGAGCCTCAAGGGCAACTCACACAACAGGCAGACTACTTCTGGGTGAGGTGTACCCCCCTCTAAATCTTACATGTATTTCCATCAGGCAAGGCAGCACTTTTCCCTTGTATGTGCACACTTTGGTTTGGCAGGAGCCCACCAGAATAATATAACACAGGCTCACGTGCATGCAAGCAGGTGAAACAAAGGCAACCCTGTCTACTTTACAAAGCACTGGTATGCCCTATGATACTCTTTCTTCTGTAGTATCTATATCAGTTGCAAAATCCCATCTGTGGATCTTCTCAGAGACAAACCCTGAGCTGAGCAAAAATAAAATCCTTTTAAACTTTGCTAAGTTGTATTTAGAACCTGCCAGAGCCCTCATGTGGTACCAGGTATGTGACAGTGACCCAGAAAGAGAAATGAGCAGGAATTATTCATGCTTTAGGAGAAGAATCCTCCTCCCTGTCCTCTTGCACTCCCTTGGATGAGAGGACTGTGGTGCTTCAGGACTACACACCTGCACCCAAGTCATGGTCCATATAGTGCCACTTGTTTCTCATGGCAAATTTCTCTGCTTTAGTCCCCTAAATATCACCATGAGGAAACAGCACTGTCCTAAAAGGGCAGAGGGAGGACAAATGTATACAATACAATGCTGTGAGACCTTCGCTGAAGAAGTTCAAAACCTGCCTAGACATGATCCTGTACAACCTGTTTTAGGTACTTTAGCAGGGGGGGATTGGACTAGATGATCTCCAGAAGTTGAAAGTCCATTTTAGCCCCAACCATTCTGTGAGTCTGTGATTTGTGCTCAAGGAAAGGATAAGGATCAGAAAATAGCTCACAGCTAGGCTGTGAGTGCACTAGACTACGGAAGCTATGCACTGAAGGACAATCAACCAAAATATATATCTATTCTGTATATAAAAATGGTTCTGTCTAGGTAGCCTTTGCAGCAACATGTTAGGGCCTTAACAATAGGAAAAGCATTGCATCTTAAATTGCTCTACTATCCTTGTAAACAGCCTTGTATCAAATCACAAATAAAGGTATGTTGCCCATCAATAAAAAAGCCCAATTTCAGTAAATAGAATTGAAACACATGGAAGGGGAGGGCAGGGAAGAAAAAAACTGTGTCCATAGCTGGAAGTTATGATGGACTTGGAATGGTTCAGGTGAGAGGCTTATCAAGGGAGGAGTGTTGAATCTGTTCTGTCTCTATATGAAGCATTTTATCAAACTGAAGTACCTGACATTGCTCATCAGCTTCAATCTCTTCTCTTTCTTCTCTCATCAGGAGGCCAAGAGGACTGCATCCTTTCTTATGAACCTGTCACAAGACAGGAAAGTAAGTTTCATCTTCTTTTCTCTCACTCTTCCTTATGTTTTTCGTTTCAAGAGTTTGGAGGCCAGCAGAGCATTAAGCCTTGCTCTGCCAGTCCAAGACACACTGTGGCTTCCTTTTCTTGGACCCTCAGTCCATTTTCATATGAAAAAAACCTGATGTTATGGTATTCCTTGGAAGCCACCACTTCTTAACATTCCCAGGACTCTCCTCCCCAGTACATTCGCATGGACTTTACTAGTACAGAAAAATCATAAGTCTGCAAAATATTGATGTAGATTTTCTAGATTTACTGCAATATTGTTACATGGAAAGCTTTTATTATTTTGCTTCTCATGTGATATGTGCCACTGTCCGGGGTAGACAGACATATGGAAAGGCAGCTTAAAATGGGAGCACATCCATCTGGTTTAATGGGGGATGCACTCATACAACTTGAGGTGAAAAAAAGGCTACAATAGCCATTCCATACCTCATGGAAGAGTCCATCTGCAAGCATTTGGGAACAGCCTGGTTGAGTGATAGCAAATTTGTCTATGCTTCTACACAGTCATTTGACTTGTGAATGGATCATGACAGAGCTCTGCAGGGGTACTCATTCCATTCCCTTTTTTCATGTCATAAGTAAAATATTCATCAACAAACTGTGCACCTAAGTTTTCACTTCAAACATAAAGATAACAACTCTGGTTTCTGATATTTGAGTGCATTTATTTACTATTGTGGGTAAGGTCATCAAAATGTGATCTTTTTGTTTTTCAGTTAATTACACCAGGCCGGTTATTATTCTGGGTCCTATGAAAGATCGGATCAATGATGATTTGATATCTGAGTTCCCTGATAAGTTTGGGTCATGTGTACCACGTAAGTATAATTTTACTCCTAGTTCCTCAGCTGAGTGAATGGTATCCCTTGGTGTCACACATCAAGTAAATTTCTATGAAAGCAGCATCCATGAACTGTGCATAGTTGGGTTTCTCAAAAGTCAATTCATCAGGCAGAAAAGGTGAAAAGAACAAATAAATTTTAAAATTTTTTTTTAAAGTTTGGGAATGTCTGGAAAAAATTCTGAGACGTTTGAAATTCTGGTAAAATTTAAAATGTTTCAACTCTATTGCACAGCATCCACCCATAAATATACAGAATAATCTGTGATTTGTGTGAGATATAGACTGTTGAATCAGAAAGCAATGTTAGACCCTGAATTAAACAGAGTATTTATATCTTGGACCACTAGAGCTTGCTGTTTATTTGAGGGCCTAATTGCAGTTGTACTTCATTTTAAATGGTTGTTTCTGGCAATACACTAACTTAAAACTGCTAGAGACGAGAACAGAATCAGGCTTATAAATAAGGCTAAATTGAATTGATGAGATCACAATTCATTTTATCACCATAATAACATTAAAATATGAAATACATTTTATATTTGAGGTTTGTGTGTGATTCTGCTGAAAAAAGTGGAATTCTGGTAAACACTAATTTTATTTTAGCCTGTATTGATTAGAGGTAAACATCAGAAGGTATTACTAGAAAAAGACAGCTTTACTGTCATATCTCTATTGAAAACAATATATAACAGCCAAAGATCTGCTCTCAGATGTGAAGTACCCTCAGTTAGAGCAGACCCAGCATTGCCCACTGAGCAAACCATGGCAGCATTTTTCACACTAAATGTTTTTGCAGACTTCTTCATCTTCTGTCTTTTGTTTCATGCAGATACCACACGGCCAAAGCGTGACTATGAAGTGGATGGGAGAGATTATCATTTTGTCATTTCAAGAGAACAAATGGAAAAAGATATCCAAGAGCACAAATTTATAGAAGCTGGGCAGTACAATGATAATTTGTATGGAACTAGTGTCCAGTCTGTGAGATTTGTGGCAGAAAGGGTAGGTTGACAGTAGTTTTTAGTGCCGGTGCAACATGATCTGCTTTGTTTCCACATTGTGTCTCAGACATGATTCTCTGCCAAAAATATAAAATAGCTGCAAAACGGCATCCTAATATTTATGGGCTTTATAATGACTCCACAAGTGGAGTCTCTGACTTTGAATGACATCATCCTTGTCACTGTCTGTACTTGGATGTAGTGCCATGGTTTCAGGGTTCTAACACAGTGCCTCAAGTACTCCTCAAAACAGCCTCTACTCGTCCCTCTGTAAGACAGGTAGATAAACTAAATCACTTTCACAGAGGCAAAAGAACAAACCACTGAAAGATTAAATTATTTGCCTCAGGTGACACAGGGAGTCTTTGATGTAAACAAGAACTGAATTAATCACTAAGAATGTGGACACCCTATTGCTTTTATGAACTGATTTTCCTCATTTCAAGAAAATCATCCTGCCCCTGCAAATTTCATCCCAGTAAAAAATAAATCCCAAGTTTGTTCCCGTATCACCAGTGTATATTTACACAGGTGATACAGGGACACAGGGAGTCTTTGATGTAAACAAGAACTGAATTAATCACTAAGAATGTGGACACCCTATTGCTTTTATGAACTGATTTTCCTCATTTCAAGAAAATCATCCTGCCCCTGCAAATTTCATCCCAGTAAAAAATAAATCCCAAGTTTGTTCCCGTATCACCAGTGTATATTTATACTGGCACCAAAGCAAAGGAAAGAACACAGTGTAGTGGAGCACATCCCCTGGGCTCCCCCTTCCCTGGTGTGCCAGTAATGGCCCCGTTCCAGGGCACAGCATCGCAGATTTGCTTCCTATCTTTTGGCTGATCTGCAGCAAAGTCTGCAAAAATAAACACATGCTCATCTGTTTCCAACAGGGCAAGCACTGTATACTTGATGTGTCAGGAAATGCTATCAAACGACTACAAGTTGCACAACTCTATCCCATTGCTATCTTCATTAAGCCCAAATCATGGGAGCCTCTGATGTGAGTATAAACTTCTTCAAGCATTTTATTTTTTTTTGGTACAGCCTCAAGTGGCACCACACAGGTCTTGAGTCTACATTTTGCTTGTTCTCTAAAATTAGTAATAATGAGATTAAGTAGGAAGAGTGCCCTCAGAGCCTGTCATCCACTATATCCTGGTATCTCAAGGAATAAGCCATAGCTTGGAATATTTCAGATTGGCACGTGGGATTATGTGCTGGACTGTGAAGGACTCTCTGCCAGTGCTTGATGTATCTGCTCTAACCTGTGCAACAAGTTCACCAGGGACTCATTCACACAGCTTGGCTTGTCCCATGCATCCTCGGAAGCTCTTGGGGTTTAGAGTCTGGGCAAGGGCACAAACCAGGGTTTAAACCTGTGTCAGACTTGAGGTGTGTACCTCAAGGTGGCACATACTTTGGGGAATAAGATCAAAACTCGATGTAAGATCAGTAAGATGAAATTCAGCACAAAGGAGAGAAAATGAAATACACGAATACAAGCAGGGAATCATTTAGCTATAACACTGCAGAAAAGCGTCTGGCAGTTGGGGTGGATCACACAGGAATACGAATGGATGGGTAATGTGGTTGCAAAAAAAGGAAATTGCCACTGTGGGCTGTATTCCTATCAGTGTTGTGTAAGGACACAATAGACTACTATTTTTTTTTACTAGGTATGGATGAGGCCTCAGCTGGACTGCTGGCCTGATTCTGGGTTCCACTCTGCTGGTAGAGGAGGAGCAGGAATTATCTAGTGTCACAGAGAGAAGGCTGAGGAGGAAATATGTAACTGATACTCATCCTGAGTTAAAATTCAGGATAAAATACATGGTTATCAAGTTGTTTTCCAGGAACACTTACAGTTATGCAAGAGCTATCAGCTTAATTTGCTGTGATAGGGGTGAAACTTTGAACTCTATGCCAGTTCTGTTCAATATTTTTATTGATGACATGGATGAGGGTACTGAGTCTTTCATTAGTAAATTTGCAGATGACACTAAGACGGGAGCATGTGTCAATCTGTTGGAAGGAGGAGGGCTCTGCAAAGAGACCTGAAATGGTTGGATGGATAGGCAGAGTCCAATAAAATGAAGTTTAAGAAGTCCAAGTGCTGGGTCCTGCATTTTGGCCACAATAACCCCCTGCAACATTACAAGCTGGGGACGGTGTGGCTGGACAGTGCCCAGGCAGAAAGGGACCTGGGGGTACTGGTCCACAGCCAACTGAACATGAGCCNTGAAGGGCTTGGAACACAAGCCCTGTGAGGAGTGGCTGAGGGAGCTGGGGTTGTTTAGCCTGCAGAAAAGGAGACTCGGGTGACCTTATCACTCTCTACAACTTCCTGAAAGGTGATTGTAGTCAGCTGGGGGTTGGTCTCTTTCACCAGGCAGCAACTGACAGAGGACACACGAGAGTCTTAAGCGGTGCCAAGGGAGATATAGGTTGGGTATTAGGAAAAAGTTTTTACAGAAAGAGTGATAAAGTACTGGAATTGTCTGCGTGAGGAGGTGGTGGAGTCACCATCCCTGGATGTGTCTAAAATAAGATTGGATGTGGCACTTGGTGCCATGGTTTATTTGAGGCGTTGGGCTGGGTTGGACTCTGTGATCTTGAAGGTCTCTTCCAACCTAGTGATTCTGTGATTCCCCTCCCGCAGGGCTCTGCAAATGCCAGGTAGTGTTTGAAATGGCAAATGCCATAGGTATGTGTTTGAAAGCTAAAATGTTGGCACTCCTCCTCCTGTGACAGATACGTACGTGTCTGGTGATGGCACACAGTGTGCCTGCAGCCACTGGTCACAGAGCCAGAGAATGCCAACACAACCCATCCCTGGAATACACATTCTTCTTGGCCCTGCCTTTGGCAATGAGCTTGTTGTATGTCCATCCACATTACAAGGAATGATGCACAATATCTGATACTTGTGCAGCACTATCCTGACTTTCTGACTTTTCTTCCAGACCTACAATTCAGTAATATTCTGATTTTGTTGCTGTATAGAAGGCGAAGAGTAGTCTGATAGCCTGCCTTCTGCACTGATTTTTTTAACAGAGATCTTAACATACAGTTTTCCCATTCATAAAACATTTCCATTATTTGTTAATGCTGGCGTTGCCTTTGGAGTGATTAAAAAAACAAAGTAAATAAAAGTGGCCCTTACTTGGAAAAATACATCAGGCAGAAACAGGAAAGTGGCAATAACATAAAGGTTTTGTTGAACTGATATTAGAACAGCAAATCCTTGAATAGACTGAATGGTGTTGTGAAGATGCAAAATATTATGACAATAATTCTGTTATTGAGCCAAAGCAATGCTAATACTTCACTTAGGGCAATAAAACAAGTGGGCTGTTCAAGAAATGCCTGGACTTAGCACTCAGTGCTATGATCTAATTAACAGGGTGGTGATCAGTCAAAGGTTAGACTTGATGATTTTGGAGGTCTTTTCCAACTTAACGATTCTGTGATTCAGTCTTTCTTAGGTATGTAACTACTGCAACACAAAAAAAGAAATTATAGGTTTATCTGTCATAACTATTACTCCTGTTCATACAAATGAGTTGAAAGCTACTTCAATAGCAAAGTCAAAACACAAAAGACAAAAAATTTCTAATCACAAGTTGCAGAGAAACAAAGACAAAAGATTTATCTTTCATCAAAATTAACACATAAAGTTGTAGTCTCTCATTTATGCATATGCTCATTTGCACCTATCTGAAGTGGAGGTAAGAAGAGTGAAGGGAGCATAAATCAAGGTTGCACCTGCACTTGAAAGAACACGTGGCCGTTGCTGTAAACAAACTGCTCATCACTCCTTCCTTCCTTCCTTCCTTCCTTCCTTCCTTCCTTCCTTCCTTCCTTCCTTCCTTCCTCTCTCTCTCCCTCCCCTTTCTCCCTCCCTCCCCTTCCTCCATTCCTCTCTTCCCACTCCTACATGACTCCACCTGGTTTACTCCCAGAGGCATGCTTGTTCATACCCTTCAGTCAGCCTCTCTCTCTAGAGGAATGAGGACAGTGGTGAGATCATGAGGATGAGAAATAGAAGTAAGAAAGAACCAGCCTGGGTGAGCTCTTCACTGGGAGGAAGAAAACCCTTGAAAATATGCACTATATTTTGAATTCACCAGCTGTGCAGGTCCCTGGCTAAGAAATAATAAATTGAAGGGAATGCAGTATGACAGCACTTTAATATCATCATGGAAAATGGACATCCTCTCTTCTAGGGGCACAGAATGGCCAGAGTCAGGAATACAATTAGCACAGTTTTATACCCCAGGCAAATCTACAACCTGAAAGTGTAATGCAAATTTCTACCGGTTTCAAAGTACTTCCTATTTTAAGCACTTGTTTATATTTTTATTTGTATTATCTTTTCTGCTATTCAAAGATTTTGAGGAAGACTTCTGAAAAGTT
This sequence comes from Buphagus erythrorhynchus, assembly GCA_013400855.1. Lineage (NCBI taxonomy): Eukaryota > Metazoa > Chordata > Aves > Passeriformes > Sturnidae > Buphagus > Buphagus erythrorhynchus. The sequence goes on from VZTT01003580.1 coordinate 24,805, forward strand.
TACCAGAAACAGATCTGAAAGGAAGAGGATGTTGTTAGCATTACAATATTGGTTAAGTGCTCATAAGATGAAAATGTTAAGTTTGCTTAAGAATTTGCAGTGGTATGTCCCACTTCAAGACAGAGTTTTAGTTCAGTCACCTGAAGTAGGTGTAGCTGAAGTCCACCTGAAATTGTTTAGGTAACAATCTTTCCAATAAACAGAATTAGTATTATTACAAATGTAGCAGAACAACATGTGGATTATATTAAACCCATTTATATAATCTACAAATAACTGACATAAATTTTAAAAGAAATCTTTCTTAGCCTTCATTTTATAAACCTGCTTTCTCCGTAGTGCTAGTACTTCCAAAGAGATTTTTCTAAGCAGTATTCCCAGCTATATGATTACTTATATAGGTGGGTAGCTTTAAGCCATTTCTGAAAACACTTTTTTGCATCCTGGACATCTCCCAGAATGTTTTTCAGAAGCCAAGTAGGAGTTAGCTGTAGCAAGTTCATACTGTTGTGCACTTCATAGAGGTGGTTTTTTTTTGGTGCTATCATGTCCATAATTTCCTACATGCATCACACATAGCATACTGTATACAGTCCATAACCACATAATCATATGATTCAGTGCAAGGCATAAAATCAGATTTATGCTTTTCTAGTTGCCTCAGAAAATTTCTGTCATGTTTTAAGAAAAAATTAATCTACACTGGGAAAAAAATGCTAGAACAAGCAAACTCTATTTATTATTGATAATTTGGACATCTACAGGCATATAAGGCAGTGAATGAGCATGACCTTGATTCATTGCAAGTAAACAGTGGTATTAATACCTGAGCGTCATGGGCACGACAACTCATTTCTTAAAGTTTTTAAATCCTCCTGTTGAAGAAATGCTCCATCAAATAACAAAACACTGAAAAAAACAGAATGTTACTCTCTGTCTTTGTTTTTATATTTATTGGCACCCAATAAGCAGTCAGTACAACCTTACCCATCTGAGACCACCAGATGAGTCTGGGAGATACAGAGGTTCCTGAAGGAGCTTCAGGCAGGAGTGCTGAGTGCTCAGACCATGAGGCATCCTGGATTCCAGACCTGTCTATGGGTTCCTGATGTCTCAAGTCTATCTCAGTTAGCAGCTACCAGACTGGGGCCTTGTATTTTGTTTGAGAATGTAGAGTAGTGAACCCAAGATAAAAATTTGGTGGAGAAAAGTGAAATGGGAAATAGTCTGAAGAAGTGTTTTGTACTACATAAGAATGAAATTAAATTGAAAATATTGAAGTTGTTGGAGGAATTTTACCATTTTGTTCTTTTACCAATTTCAATCCATCTGTGATCCAGTTGAGCATGCCTTTTGAAAGCCATTCTAGCAAGAATCTAAACTTTTTGATTGCTTCCTCCATGTTTCTAGGGAAATGAATAAACGTCTTACAGAGGAGCAAGCAAAGAAAACCTATGATCGAGCAATTAAATTAGAACAAGAATTTGGAGAATATTTCACAGGTATGTTTTTATTAATACCATTTTTTCCCCCCAAGATATAGTCTTTTATTGCAAAACTACTGGATCAACTCTGTCTTTGACCTAGAGTATCTATCAATATAGTATGCCCAGAGCAAGGACTTCTGGCTTGAAAGAACTGTTTCCTTGAAAGTCAAGAGCAGTTGAGGCACTTGACTCCTCAAAAGTTTGATGTCCTGAAGGAGTATCTATGCCAAGAGAAATTAAGGGACAAACCACTGTGCTTTGTGTTACAGTTGCTTTACCTTCTGTCAGCTTGGGCCTGATCTTGTTAACCTCAGCAGCCAAGAGTGAGCTCATTATAAACAGATCAGAAAGGTTGTAAATCTGCTGCTGCCCACTGCTGAAGTAGGTTCTAAATTGAATGAAGTGTAAAGCTTGACCTCCAGCAGTGGGAATCTCTTGTGCTGTCCTCCCCAGGACAGGGCTGCTAGTCTGAACTAACCTGGCTCAGTCTACAAGCAGTGGGATGGGTCTTTGTCATAGGCAGGTGCCATCAATTTGAACTTGGTTGTCATCTGCAGGGGTATGACTTTTCCATTATCAACATCTCAGTATGCCAGTATTCCTTCTCATTCCATGAGTGTTTATGAGTATGCTGAAGATCTGCTGACACTGGATGCTGTATTTATCAATTAAACGAAATATTGGTATGTTTTTTCTACTGCAGCTATTGTCCAAGGAGATAGCTTAGAAGATATATATAATCAATGCAAACTTGTAATTGAAGAACAATCTGGGCCTTTCATCTGGATTCCTTCAAAGGAAAAATTATAAATTAGCCACTGCACCTCTGATTACGACGGGAGAATATTTAGAAGAAAACTATAATATACTATTTGGAGGCTTTCCTGTTTTTGTTGCATTTATGTTCTTTGCAGTCAATGTGAATTTTGATGAATGTACAACACAAAGTGTTTGAAGCCATGAAGGACACTGATGGGTCAAAGGGTAGGAACAAAAAGACTTCTACCATATAAAGCAAATCTGTTGTGTGCTCAGAGCACGAGTTGTAGGTATAAACTTTTGACATGGAGACCCTCTGTCAAGGGGAGCTAAGCCACCTCCTGTGCCCACGCGGACATTTTGATCAATTTCAATGGCTGAGCTCAGTGTGTTGATTGCTTTAGAGAAGTTCCCAGCTCTTGAACCTCACAGAGGGCTTGATCCTGCAAGGCGCTCAGCACTTGACCCCAGTTCCCACACATGAGTAGCCTGTTGACTTGGAGTCACTTGTGACCCTTCCCTATGCCGTTCAGTCCCACCAGTTCCAGTAGGACTATTCACATGCTCAAAGCTAAGCACAGGCTTAAGCATTTTTGCTGGATCAGGGCCACACGCACCTTGCAAAATCAAGCTCAGAATATTTGGTCCACTTCCTACTGAGGTCACTGTTAGGACACTCTGTGACCTGACTGGGAGGTGGGTCCTGTTCCAAGCTTGTCATTGCACATTTGTAGTTGGTACACCTCGACTTTGGTAACTATGCACATCTTTTGATTTCTGAAACCAAGTCAAGCATTTCTTTTTTCCCCTTTGGAAGCACTATTGCTTCAGGAACAACCAACAATATGGTTTATTTTGATGGTGTTTAGGGGTGGGAGAGGATGGAAGCATTTCACATCACACACACGTGCACACAAACACATTCCCATGCAGACACATATGTATGAGGATTCACAGCACCTATGTTAACAAGGAGGGATACAACTGGGAAAAGCTTTAAAATTTTTGATTGTCTATTTTATCATTTATATTGATAGAAGGCACTTAAAGATGGAATAATTTATAAAAATAAAAATATATTGATGTATAGAAACTAATTTCTATAGGTAAAATGTTTTTGTGAAGATATTTTGTAAAGATTAATTAATTGAAAGATTAAATATTTACACCCTTGTGCGACTGTCAAATGTAAGGAGGACCATCAAGTTGCATTATACCTCTTCCGTAACAGATTCTCTATTATCAATGACAAGCAAGATAATTCCTTAAATTGTAGTTGTCATCTTTTTTTTTCTCTTTCAATTTAATCCTCTCCCTTGCCTCTGTTTAATCATGATGAACTCGTGTGGAAAGATCTCTTGAACTCACTGCCCTGTAGGAATTTTCTGAACAGAAAAGGATAATGCATCTTTGAGAGGGACAACTATACAGAAGCAAAATGTCAGTGCTTAAATGCAGTTAATAATTTCTCTCTTAGGAAGGAGGCACCCTTAATCCCCAAATGTTTTACGATTCTTCCTGTTTCCCTCAGGGAAATAACAAAAGCATCTGATCTTTCCTCTCTTTTCAGGCAGGTCACCAACTAATTTGTATCTTCATTCATTTCACAGTCAGCATGGGTCTTAAAAGCAAAAACTGAGGCAATAGACATTTGTGAGGGATTTGGGGAAAGTCTGTGGAATTGCAGTTTGGGGTGTATGGAAGGGGAGGAGGAGGTATTTTTTTCTCATTTCACATTGCCCTTCTTCTGTATAGTGATGCCATTCCTCACTGACTTACAAGGGGACAACTGCAACAGATCTTATGACAGTAAAACTGAATTGCCTTTGCTGCTGCTGGACCATGTTCTCTATAAAACTCACACTCCTGCCTCTGCTGCACTGCAGGAGTGCCATGCTTATAGCTGGTGGCTACAGCAACCCTAATGCTTATGGATGTCTTAAGGGCAAATGCTGAATAGACTCCTCTGGCACTTGTTTGAAGCTTACACTTCTATACCCTGTCAAGCTGACAGGTCTGCCCAGCCACCTTCCGCGGACAGCGTGACGAGCTGGGTGTTTGCAAAAGCCACCAGCAGTGACAGGGTTAAAAATACGGGCACTTTACTGGCTCTGAGCGGGCCTCTCACGCTTACTGCCCAACTATGGTAACTCTGAGAAGTTCACACTTCTTTAACTATTTTTTCCTGCCTGGTCAGCGCAGACTTATAAACAAGAGTTTCAGTTAAGTCTCCAGAAGAGCTTTGTAACCAGAAGGGCTATAAATTTCTGTTTTGTTTTGGTTTTTTTAAATATTAATTAATGAGTGCTTTGATTTTGGATGATTCTGCAGAAGTCCACAGAGTGACCCCGGATCTTTAGAAGCCATGGATTTTTCCATGCTAGCAAAATGCTATTGCCCCAGGTTGGGAAATAGCCCACCAGACCTGAAAAACCAAGTATCCTAAAGCAGGAACTTCACTCTTATTTTCAGCTCTGTTTTTAAGCAATCAATCACATCTGCTTCTTTGTTTCTAAGTTTAGCATGCAGCCTTTTATGGTACTATCCTACTAGTAACTGTTTTGCTTTGTCATGTGCTGTGCTTTACGGTGAACAGTAACACTACGGCTGAGTACAATCAATTTTTCCATCAGTCCTTGGTTACTGTAGTAACATTATTTATTTTTCCCTGTCTGTTGTTCGTGCTTCCATTTTAGAGTTGACATTGCACTTCTTTTTTTTTTTTAATAAAACATATATTTAAAAACAAATCGTCAAGAGAATCAGTGAGAGGTCTTATTTCCCTTAGGACTTGTACGCCCATTTGTTTTGTGTGTTGATGTTTTGCATTCCATGTTGCAGCATCCTTGGAGCTGCAGTCCATTTTTGCATTGCAGCTGTTCAGATCATACTGGGTGGTAGTGGGAGGAGGAAGAACAGCATAAAACTCATGCAAAATTACATCTGGTGAAAAAGAAAAAGTCCAAACTCACAACCCACAGCAATTGGCACCTGACTCCATATTGGTGCTAACACAGCTTAGCATAATCAGATTCCTTTTCTGTCCATGTAAAAGACTTGGGAGCATCTAACTATGAGATCAATGCAAATGCTGGACCCTTTAGGAAAAGTGCCAGATCACACCCCTGGTGCTATATCTCATGTTCTGGCACAGTGTGTAGCACCATAGGGTCTAAGCAGAATCAAAATTATCACAGCTTTTTGTCCACCCATGAATGATCATAATGACATCTTGCTAGCTTTGTGCAGATGTGCAATATTACAACTTAATTATTTTTCATTGCCACAAACAAAAAAAAAATCTTCCATGCACTGACTCATTGAGAGCTTGCTAACAGGGCTCAGTGGAATGGCACTTCTTCACTGGTGTTACGGTCTGACCATCAACCAGTGAAAGAGCCTCTTTATTGCTTAATCCCCCTTCCTACAGAGGTACCCTGTCCATGCTAGCGCTTTGTAATTTCTTTGGTAGTAAAGGCTGTTTCTAGATCAATATTCTGTGATGTAATTGTGTTTGTAGCTAGCATGGTTTGATGCTCCGGTGTGGACAGGGTCCTAGGAACCACTCAGTGAAAGTCAAGGATAAGAAATCTCTCCGTTGCACTGAAATTACAAATCCTCCTCCTGGAGAGCAGTGTGGTACCTGAGCTAATAACCACTACGAGCCAGCGACAGTGTCCTAGGTATACAACATCCACCTACCTATTTACATTAGTTTTCTAAAGAGAAATTGTTGGTGTTACACCTTCACTGTTACTCACTCATTGGCACCCAGTCAAATTGTACTTTTGTTTTGATTTTCTTATATTTTAATTTTTTTTTTCAAATTGTATCCCTGACCAGAGGATTGAGTGAGTGAAAACACATGAGGATATTCGTGGGAAAAACTGTGTTGAGGAAAAAGTATCAACCTCCTATTTCAGATGCAGAGTTAAAGCCATAATATCTGCCGTGTTCACAGAAAGTGGTCTTTTATCCTTCACAGCTTTTAATCTCAATATTTTCCCTCTTGAACATTTTGCCTGTCATGTTATGCATGTGGTTCACTGTGCAAGTGCATTCAAGTGCGCTGGCCCATTCCTTGGTGGAATAAACTTTTTTCTTTCCCATTAAAAATCAGACATTTTGTCAGTTGGTTCAGAAATAAGAATGAGGCCATTATGCTAAAAAAACAAAGTTTCCATTCTAGGACACAAATCAGCATCAAAGCTAACAACAGATAACATCTAAAATCTATCCAGCATATAGCTAGCCTAGATCCTCAGCTGGTGGAAATCACGGTCAGTCCTCTGATTTCAGTGGAGCCCATCCCATTTATATCACCTGAAGTTAAACATCCATCCTCCTCATCACACTGATTTTTTTGCATCTCTGTAAAACACCAAGGCCACCTGATTAAACAGTGGTTCAGCACTTTCCATCATTATTTACTGCTTATTTTACTGTAACACCCAGAGGGCCAAGTCATGGACCAAGATCCTTTTGAGGCCAGTGCTGTGAAATTGTTAACAGACACCCCAAGGGCCAGATGGATTTGCAGAAGGCTTCAGCTGCACTGACATCTCACCAAGAGCTGTAGGAACTACCACTTCATTGGCCCTTTTTGAGACCTTGTCTTTAAGGTGAAAAGCAGGAGAGGCAATCCATCTCTCACACCACATTAGCAGCTTACACTTTCTGGCCCTACAGCGCAGGCAACTTGCCCCGATGCAAAACGGCGTTTCTGGGGACAGGAGCCAGCATCCTAGGCAAGATCTTTAGTGGGGGGGAAAAAAGCAGTAAAAAAAAGGAAAAAAAGCGGCAACACTACACTGTTGGCTCTTAGTGGGATAGCAGCCTTTTAATTTCTGGATTTGTGCTCCTGAATTTGAATTGGCCAGTTTGAATTTCTGAGTGCAGCAGCCTGGATGCACCAAGCTGCTCCCTCCAGCACGAGGTCTGGCGCGCGTCTCTTTAGCAGGATGTGTCTCAGTCCA
>VZTT01003580.1:32059-44575 GCA_013400855.1 Buphagus erythrorhynchus
ATGTTTCTCAGTCCAGCTGTAGTGTGGGGTACTCAGAATCTGAACTGGAGTTTACAAAACACCCTGTCCAGCTTACACTCCTGTTATGTGTAAATACTCTGCGCATCCATTCCATTTGTGTAAAGAATAAAGCACACACAATTATAAAAATTAAGCTGTATATTTCATACTAGCTGTGTCCTTGCTTATTTATTCCAGTCCAAGCTCTCAGCTGTGGTTCAGTTGTAAATGCTTGATAGAGTGTTTATAAATATGTCATGAATTTTATTATAAAATATTAATATTAAAGCATTTTTACACTTTATAGCAAATGGCTTCTTCACAAGGCATAATTTGTCTTTTTTCCTTGGAGCAGATTAGTAAAAGAGAAATATTATGCTTTGATTTTGTCCTGAGATTATCACATCTATCACATTAGACAGACACAAGTCTGGAATTAGGAGGATGGTTTCAAAAATGACTAAGAATAAGATGCTTTTTTCCTTCGTGCCCTTTTTTTATTTCTTTTTGACTTCACATTGATATGGAAGTTGCCACCAAGAAGATTCATTCTGGTGAAGTACAGCCACTTTCTCCTTACAACAGTTCTGCTGTGAATTCAGTATAATCAGCATCTTGGTGAATAATTACCAGAATATTTTTTATAATTAAATAATCATTCCATGTTTATGACATCACTGCACAGCCATGTGGAGAAGGACTGTAATAGTTACATTATAGCTGCTTGTGAGCAGCTTAGTGGAGCATAAACTTACTTGTGCTATGGAATCCCAACAGCTCAAGAACATTGGGGTTTGGCCATTCCAGGAATATCTTTGCAGATGGTTTGTGGGCTCCAGGGAGGCCATGTGAACATTGTCAGTCCCCAGCAGAGGCAGTAACATGATGGGGACGCTGCTTTTGACACAGACAGTACTATCTGCAGTCTGCAGAGGACCACAGAGCTTCCATATGGCTCTGGGAGCCACAATTGAGACTATAGGGAAAAAACTCTGTCCACAGGGTTTTACATGCATGATCACAAGGATGGTTAATCATCTAAACATTCATTGTGATGCTTTAGATTTCTCCTGTAGATTCAAAAGAAGAAGAGAATCCAAATTATTGACATTGAGCAGGGTATCTTATTAAAGTACTTTCTTCTTCATCCTCTCTCTAGGTCAACCTGAGCCAATTCCCCAGATTGTATTCTGCAGAAGCAAGAGAAACTTAGAAAACAATCTTTATTAAATGGATTGAAGACAGAAAGTACTTAAACTTATAGGAGGCTGGACAGACTGTGATGATCAATTCAGGCAGCGGTGGCAAACCTTGCCAGCCTTTTGCCTTGGCCAGACACAGACTATGTCCCTAATGGTCTCATTTTCTTATTTGTCCCACTGCCTTTTAATGGTTCCTTCACATAGACAGTCAAGTATCTGGACTCAGTTGTCCATTCACAACCTGTGGTTTGAAAGACACTATCTCCCAGTTTGGAAAATTATTTGGGACCAAAACTACAAGGTAGGTGAGCAGTACTTCTGCTGTACAGATACCTCCAAGTGCCAAATCCATCTTAAGGAAGTCATTTCACCGTCATTTTCAGAAGAATGTAGGTGTCTGTCTGGCATAAGCAAGTTGTTAAGTTCACTATAATCAGAGCACTTTATAGCTGGCACAAAGCAAGGCAATGACATGAAAAGCATCTGTGGGAAAGCATGAAAATGATGATACAGTTCCTAAATATCTGGGCACAGAGCAGATCCTCTTCCCCATGAGCAATCCATACCAAAATCTTTATTATCAAAAATTCCATCCCTGGAAGTATTCAAGGCCAGGTTGGATGGGGCTCTGAACAACCTCGTCTAGTGGAAGGTGTTGCTGCCTATGGTAGCAGGATTGGAACTAGATGATCCTAAAGTCCCTTCCATTCCAAACCATTCCATGATTCTATGATCTTGGACAACTGGGGAAGACCTACCACAGTAGCCCTACCAGAGCAGGACTCACCAAAAGCACCATTACAAAGCCCATCACTGCAAGGAAGGTGACACCACGGCTGCAGAGCATGGACTGCTTGGGTTGGCTGGCTGGGCATGTCACCAGTAAAAGAGTTGAACTGGTCTGCAGACCAGTGTGGAAAGCTGTGGACAAAAGCACAGCTCCCCTGCTCAGTGGAGGAGGGCAGTTCTGGACAGCATCCACTGCTGCAGTCTCTTACTGATAGAGATGGGTCCTGCCTGACCCAATGGAGAGCTGTTGGTGCCAAATATCCCAGGAAGGGGGAGCACTGTGCCCAGAAAAAATAAGCAATTTTAATCAGTGAAAAAATTGAATTGCTTGCTGCAGAAGCTCATTAACTACTGTCAACTATTCATTAGTGCTTGATCTAAGCAGAACCAGGTGGTGGCAACCAGGGAAAATTAATTAGGTCTAACATATTATAACAGTGATAGGGTTGTTACAGCATCAGTAGAAGGCCAATACACAGCTGGCCCCTACATCATACCGACTGATTAACTGATGTCTCAGGGCAAGCAGCTAGCCTGAGGACTTGCTCTGGAATGTATGGACAAAGAGCTTTCAGGGCAGCCTCTTCTGGCTTCTCTTCCAACAGGGACTCACTGACACTGCCAAAGACTTTGCCTTGCAGTAGAATAAAGGAATGCAATAGGGCATCAGCTATAAATGGCAATTTGAAGCAAAACTGCAAAACTCTGAGATGGGCTTTAAATATGTAAGAGAAGTATGAAATGCTGGAAATCTGGAGTAAAATCCATCCCTAACAGCTCATATGAAGTCCTAGTCTGAAGCAGAAACTCATCAGTGGCACCACCAATCCCTCTTTCACCTCTGCCTGATTTACCAGCTCCAGAGGACTGTTCTGAGCAAAACTCATGCTGGACTCCAAGTAAACATTTTCTTTAAGGTCTTCTTGCTTCTTTCTTTTTCCCTAGAAAGGATGTTGCCAGTGTGCCATCTGCAGTTAAAGCTGATCAGGGGCTGTTCATTACCTTCAAATCAAAGCACGGGGCAAAATTGTACCAGTCATCACCATATTTAAGTACTGCAAGAGTCAAACTTATGTCAAATATTCATTTCTTTCTCTATTTTTTAACAAACAGTGTTTTGAACTGTCAGCCTGATGATTCACACAACAAATCTGAAGGGTCTGAGAGCAAATGCTTGTCTTACACTCCTGTAATCTGAAATAGAGGTTTTGGACAGGAGCTGTAGGATGCAGAAGTCACCAAAGCACCATTTTTCCTCTCCTTATGGTGCATTTATTGGCTGTGCTCTGCTTGCCTGGATGTGATTTGCTGGGAGTCAGTTACTCATTAGTGGCAATACATCTCCAGTAAAATATTAGGCAAATATTTTCCAAACTATTAACTCCTCAGCTGTATATAATCCTTCTTTAACAGCACTGGCATTTGCTGTAGGTAAGTATGCTCATCATCTTACAGTGAAATCTCACAGGCAGCATATCCTGAGCCTCTTTTCTCAATGGAGACCACATCATCCTATTTTAGAGATACCAAATGAGAAGGAAAACACTATTCTGAGACTGTGTCTGCTAAACAGGGAAAAGCCCTGCTGATCCCCAACTCCAAGGGGATTGGCAGAAGGCCCATTTCCAATTAAATGAGCTTAGATGTTTGCCTGAGCTTAGCCCATGGGGTAACTGGAGCAGGTACAGTCTGTGGATGTGAGGCTGTTGAGGGTTGAATTGTCCCTTTTCTTTCTGTGGAATTTTTCCCATTGTTGTGCTNTGGATCATGCCTTACTCAGCTGGCTGGATTTGGGGTGGAAAAGGGGTGGTCATTTTGACAGCTATAGCAGGTAAGTGAGGCCATGGGCCTGAGACAGAGCTACTGGAGAGGTGTGGGAGTGGGAAGGTCTCATATTTTTTAGTGCCTGCTTTGCTCCATTAACCAGCAGAGTTACAGATGGAGGCTAACAGGTCTCTGGGCAAAAAGTTACACAGGGCAAATACCAATTTCAATGCCTTAAAGAACCTGGAGTAAAACACTAAGAACCAGGAAAGCAGTAATTCATAGTCCTTTAGAAGAAGCCAGTTGTAAATTGAGCCTTTGCTCATGGAGACAAATCCCCAGTGGCCACAAATTTCTGCCATAAATACAGCAACTGCCTTCCTTTAAGCAAGAATTGAGGCACCACAGAACAGTGAGTGCCTGAGAGAGACCCATACAGCCAAGGCATCATCTCAGTGCCCACAAATGCATTCCAAATGCCCCTCCACACACGTGTCCCAACCCATCACCTTAAGCCAGCTCCACAGACTCTGCAGAGGAGCTGCAGACTTGTTTTTCCGCACGCACACAGACACACATGAGCTCAGACAGAGCATCCAGGGACACAAATCACTGACCTGAGCAGTCTGAGTGCCTCAGCATCAGAGGAGCTGCTATGGCAAGTGCTGAGGCAGCAGTGCTGTTATGTCTCTCCCTGGACTGCAAGCACTGCATTCTCACCTTCAAATCCTTGTGCAGAGCCCAGAAATCCTGCACTACTGGGACTCTGATGCTACCACTTCGGTGTTAAACTTTTACAGGGCAGCCCTTCAAGGTCCCTCACATAGGTACTTAGACAGTATGCACCCATCACAGTCCAGCCTAGGGCATAAGGAATGGATTTTCTATAATGCTGCCTTGAGATTCAGTGAGATGAAGCTAGAGTCCCCCTGAATTGCCCAGCCTGGCTGGAAAGCTTTAGGGTGGAAAGGGGAGCATACACACACTCCATTTCATGGAGAGTTTGGCACCTTGGCTGGAGCACTGTCATTGAAGTGCTGGAGTTACAGGTTATTAGGAATTAATTCTCTTTAGAGCAGCTAGAGCTAAGTCTTCCCAAATTTTCCATAGAAAAATGGACAAAAATTTATACTGGCCTTCAGTGACACTTTCTACCTATTTGTCATATGACTAGGGAATTCTCTATATGATGTGTGCCCACAGGGCAGGGAAGTAATAATTCCACCTCACACTAACACACTATCTGCACTATCTCTGTTGTGCATGTAGGACCATGCACAACAATTAAAGAAATAATTTTTCTTAGCTACAGAACCTTTATTGCTATTTTTTAGCCAATGGTGCAAGAAGTTCAGGCAGGTAATAGAAAAAAAAATATGAAAGAGTGATGTTTAACTGCAAAGGCCATAAGAAATACCTTATTTTGAGGAGGGGTAGAAAAGATGTAAGAAGAGAATATGTAGAAGCAGGTGACAGAGGAAGGGCTTGGCCATACACAAAGAGGGAGGAAGGGGATTTTGAAGCCAGCAGTCCATACTGACATCAAGAGATTTTAGTGAGGTAGGGGTTGGTCTCTTCTCCAAGGTAGCAAGTAACAGGACAAGAGGAAATGACCTCAAGTTGCACCAGAGGAGGTTTAGATCCGATATTAGGAAAAAATTCCTTCATTGAAAGGGTCATCACACATTGGAACAGGCCCCAGGATGTGGTAGAATCGTCACTCCTGGAAGTATTAAGAAAAAGGAGTAGATGTGGTACTCAGGGACATGGTTTAGTGATGAACATGGTGGTGCTGGATTAATGGTTGGAAAGGCAGTGACCTGACATGGTGATGGCACCATTTGCCACCAGGAAGGAAGGGTGATAATGAATAGCTGCACAGCATCAAGTCCCTTATATGTCATATATCCAAACACCAGACAATGTTATGGAAACTGGAAGAAAACAGAAGAGAAAAAGAGCCAACATATCTTGCCCAATTTTGGCCTATCCTACCATTCTTGAGCTGGAAGGCTGAAAATTCTTTGAAAATAATTCAGCCTCCACTTCACAGAAGTAAAGCTTTTACAGGCACTACATTAACACATTAAATTACAGTCAGGCTGGAATTTGGCCAAGACAGGGTGCTAAGCACATCTACTCTGTCTAACTGTGTCAAGAGACCTCCCTTCTTCACCAACATGTACTCCTTGGCAGCACTTCATGCTGTTCCCATAAGTTTACAGTTAGAGTGGCACGGTGGGGCTTGCTACATTAAAGTTGTCCTGATCAGTCAGGATTAGAGCAGAAGGGGAAAAGTAGTACAAAAAGTCTAAGGGTTGGTAGGGCTATGAAAAGCTGACTTGACAACAGCATCAAGGCTTCAATGAGACTTATCCTAAATCTACACCTTTCCCATAACTTACAGAATTGTATCTTTACTGACTGCTGCCGCTGCTGGTCCTGGGACATGTGTAAGAACTAAATTACACAGACAGAATTAAATAGGAGGAGGACAATAATAACAAGAAAAATAAAAATTTTCTGCTCAGTTTGAAATTTCATGGGTTTGGCTGCATGCCAAAAAGAGATGCATAGTTAAATGTACTTGAACTTTCCATGAATGCCTCCAAAATGTCAGTTCAAAAATATCATGTATTTTGACATTCAGGACTCAGAACAGATCATTTCAGACTGACAGACCACAGCAAACCCATTCCAGCTGGTGGTTACTTTTTTTAATATAAAAACAGCCTTAAAAATATCTGTCTTTTGGTCCAGCTAAGATACTCTGAGATAAACCAGTGTCTAAGGAGAAAAAAAAAAAGTTAATTCTAGACAGTGTGACCAGCTCTGCTCAGACCCCTAAGAGGTTTCCACAGTGGAGATGAATTTTATTATGTGATATGGGCACTCACTTGACAGAGAGAGATTTGTGAGCCATTAGTAAGAGACCATATAATACACTTAAACAGATCAATTCCCATCCAGCAGTGACAGGAGGAGATAAATGAAAAATGTGTTATATAGCAGGGACTACAGACTTTGACCATTACAACCATATAATAGGTATTAGACAAGTGAGCTGGGAGCAAGTGTATCTAATACCAAAGTTTTTTTCTGCTAATTGTATATTTTCAAAGAATCTATATTTATACCGGAAAACAATAAATCCCACAGAACTAGAAATGAAGATAGCTCAGATAAAAATGTTTGGATATGTTTCAAGTTGTGGGAAAACAGAGTTAAGGTGACAAAACACAGGGACTCATGAGCCGTCCATGGTGATGGCCCACGTGAGACATGCAGAATGAATTATGGGACAGCAAAGAGCAGTCCGATTAAGGGGAGACAAAGAGTAAAACAAAATCTGTAAAATAAGACTGGAGGTTAATTTGTTAGAAACCAGCACAGTCAAAAGATGAAGAGGTAGGAGTAGAGAATGAGGCTGCCTAGAAATGGGTCTGTTTGAAGAATAGCCCCTAGACAAAGGCAACCAGAGGCTTGATGGGCTGAGAGGACTGGCATTCTTCCTCTACAATATGCTGTGAATGCAATCAGTGCCTTCAGAACCTCCAAAGGACACCATACCTGACTGCCCTGCTGTCTAGTAAACAGCACAAAAATTATTTCAGAGCTATGAATCTTCACTTGCCCACTTTTTCTGCTCAGGAATCCAACAGACCTTCCCACAGGCCTAATTAAACAGTAAGCCTAATATCTAGCTATAGATAATACAGTCTGACCCACTTAAACATACAGCAGCCAAATCTCATTGTTTTGCTTCTTCCTCTTCCCAACTGAGCTTCTGGCCTCTTACTAATCCTGCTATTTAGCATTCACTATTTGCATATCCAGCCCAAAGCTAAAATTTCTTCCAAAATGGGTAAAGGAGCTGTGCAATAGATGCCAACCTTTATTTTAAATATTCATCCCTACCACTTGAACCATTGACAATGACCACTAGCACTAAGCATTAATCACAGATAGCTAATCAAGGGATTTTTTTTTTGTATCCATGGTCAAAGCAAGCGCCACAGGCCCAGTCTCTGCCCTGTCCCATGGCACAAACCCAGGTAGCCACCACAGAGCAACAGTGACTCTATGAAGGCCTCTGGCCCACCAACTCATCTCAAGAATCTTTAATACAAATGCCTTTTGTTGAGGAAGGAGACTCAGTGTACACCCCCTCACCCATCATTGCCTCCAAATTTAGCAGTAAGTCTTCTTACATATGAGAGATGTTTCTCCCTACTCATCAAAGATTACCCTTGGGATTTCCCCTCTATGACTTAATAACCCATAACTAAAAGTCTACACTGCAGAATGGTTCAGATTTGCATAATAGCACTAACACAAGCAAATTTGACTTCCCACACCAAATCCAGGCACACTTTCGTGGCTGCTTTTTCTTACTCTTGTATTACAGTCATAATGAATAAGAAAAAATAATTGAGAAGACACCCTAAAAATCTTATTTCAAATTTTTCATCTGAGATCATGAAGGGGTAGTACAATAAATTTTGACTTNCAGTCAAGCCCTGTAGACTATAAGAGTGTGAGAGATGCTGATGGGATTTCAGAAGCTTGAAAAACAGTCTTTAAAAATGTCAGCAAGATGTTTTGAAAAAGAAGAAATTGAAGATGACAGGCAAAAAAATCATAAAAATAAATATCTTGAAATATAAGGTGCCATTTTTCATCAGAGATCAAATGAAGCTTATTCTGCATGTGTTTTTCTTACACCAGTACACTTTTACTGTTTCTCACTTGGTTTGCAAGTGTAATAGTAAGCTTTTGTTGTTTTCTGCCAAAAATTGCCTGGCAAGCTACTTTTTCAGCTTGGGAATGCAGCAAAAAAACTGTTGTTTACCTATCACACGCTTTTAAGATGTGGAATTTTTCAACTGACAATAAAAAGTGTCAATCATATTTTTAGCTGAGGAAACATGGTCCTGACTGCATTCAGGTTATGTCTTTTGTCAGTTACTGCTTCTCATCAGTGACATATTAGTGCCAGAGCTGCAGGCATATTTCAAGTTCATTTAAGTTCACCAGTGAAACTTAAGACTAAAAATGGTTGAAATTCTAGTTGGAGGCTAGAAATTCAGGAAATCAATTTTTCTTTCTAATTAAATAACTTATTAGTTTAAAGGCAATACCACTTTAAAAAAAATCCAAATGCTCCAGTTTGATATGTAATGTCCAAACTCAGTGGGCAGAAGTAAAAGACCCTTCCAGCCATTCATCATAGACTGAAGGTGGCTGGACAATTCAAGGTGATTCCGTTGATGTTTATCTCTTGCTTGCACTTAAAAGCGTCCAGTCCTAATAAAAAGTCATGAAACACTGGTCAGGTGATGCTGTCAGCAGAAAACAAGAGAGGGGAGGTATGTACTGAGAAGGTAGTACCTGAAACTCTTCCAGGGGTTTATTTGCACTATACCCTGGCAGTGCTGTGTAGTCCAGAAGAATCAATAAACTGAAAGAACAGGGTCTGCTGGAACCCCTGGCAGCAATGAGAGGTTACATGGTTCAGACTTTATCCAGGAGTGTGACAGCTGCTGTATGCAGAAATATGCACCCCCCGATGAACCAGAATATAGTCAGAGGGATTTTGCAGATACCTGCCAGCCAGCTACATGAGCCAGTTTTGACCCCATGGCTCTGAATATGCAGCTGGGCTTGGGACTTCCAGACACTGCTGCAACCACTCAGCTATGAGTGAGGGGCTAATAACTACATGGGTGAGTACATGGGGTGAATTAACAATCTGCTACCACTCATTACAGTTTGATTCTGTTAACAACAGAAGAGGTTATTCCCTAAAAATGGCTGTGATCTGTGTCTCCTCCAAACACCTGCCCAAGAGTGAAGATCACCTAACTCCTGGGACTGTCCTTCTTTCAGCAGCAGTGTCAGCTTAAGCAGTTGCCTCTCTCAGCCCCTTTGTTTTCTGCCTAGAAAATGCCATTTTGTGTCGTTTTTGACATGAAAGGACTCTCTAGAATGGTTCACACCATGAGAAGAAGCTGAGGTAGACTTTATATGGTCTTCAGACAACTACAAGTGGCAAGGAGACCTATCTCTAGATTTAGATACCCCAGTGAACCAGAGCATCCAACATTTATGACTCATTTCCTTCCCTGCAACCCAGACACACACCCAAACCAATTTTTCTGCAGAAACAAAACATCTGCCCAGAACTTTGTGGATCTCACCAAAAGCACTTAATCTGCTGTTGTGCTCCAAAAAATATGAAGACTTATAAAACTACCCCTATACGCCCATCTGTTCTTGAACCCCAGGAAAACCAGTTCATCTACAGATGACTAACAAAATACACTCTTTGGGGCTGAGTTGGGAATTGAGTCCCATCTGCTGCACCTGATCTTGCAGTTTGGCCAGAAAAGACATCCTTCTGTCTGAGATTCAAGGATAAAGGAAGCTGACCTGACTTCTCGCAGATCTTCTTTTCCCTCCTTTTCCTTCAGAAGATTAGACACACCCATTAGACCTGTGTTTTCCTGCCTGTGCAAGATTGAAGAGAGAAGTAAAAACTCCACCATCTACAAGCTTTTAAATTTATAGGCCACAAAATTATGGGAGAAGAGGAAGCATCTAGTCAGAATGAGGAAAAGACATTTTACATAAGACATATATAAGTCAACAGCAATCCTAAAACAGCTGATACAAAGAAACTTACTGATGTTTTTGCATGAAATTTCAATATTCCTTCTAACTTCACAAATTTCATTGAATGACATTATATTTGCCAAGGCTGCCTGCTTTTAAAGTCTCTAAAAACCTAATAGTGCCTAGTGCCGTCATAGGGAGAAAAATTATTTAAAATTAAAGAATGGGTCACAGTATGCATCTATAGCTTGATCCTGAAAGACATTTTCATGCAGCTTTTACACTGATACAAGTGCTCCTGTAATTTTAGACCCTTACATTCATGTAAGCCCACAGACATCTGTAGTCATTTGTTTTCCTAGGACGCGTGGAGCTCTTCATGCAACAGGGTATCTTCTTACTGGGTGTTTTCACAAGATCAAGACCACATTCACTAACTTCATTTCCCAGTGGCCTCAACAGCTGCTGCCATATTAAGGACTAGTTGTCTTTGCAGTAAAGCTACTGTTTCAACCCATTTCTGCAGCAAAGATGTAATTGTGTCGTGCAGGAAATGCATCAAGTATCACTTGGTAAGGATGACTCAAAATGCAAAACACCAGCACTTAGGAAAATAAAGAGGACTACAGAAGCAATTCATGGATCTTGATGGGGGCCACTGCTTCAGAATTGTCTTCACTTTAGAAAGACATTCACATACAAATTTGCTCAGCCATTGCACTTGCTATTTCTTAATTCACACAGGTCCTGGCCATTGAAAATTCTTAGGCGCCTTGTCATTGACCTTTTTGGAAGCAGAGCTGACCTGCAGATAGACCATCCAGTGACCAAACCATATTTAATATTAAATCAGTAGAGGTGTCTAAGGTGAAGGACAACCCTGCTGTGCCCAACCCTGGCTGTGCAGTTATCTGTCACCACAAAACTAACAAGCAGCCTGAGGATGGAAAAGATTCAGTATCAGTGATCCTAACCCATGACTGTGCCCAAGAATGTGTCAGGGTAGGATTTTATTAGTCTGCCGCTGAGCAGTACAGTCAGAAACAAGGATTTCTTAGGTTTATAGGGCTAATTTTAAAATGGATTAACAAAATACTTCCTGTATTCAGAAGCATTCAGGCTGCTGCTTTTGTTTGTTCATTTCACCCAGCATCCAGAGGCTGATATATCTCTTCTTGGATGTTTTGGGAACCACTTCTTGTCTCTTGCCTCTGGACATCAATGAACTGATGTTGTTTCCAGCATGGAAAAATATTGCTTGCTATTGAAAAAACCCTCTGCCTGACCTGCCTGCCTCCTCCCTGTGCTGCTGAAGGCTTAGAAGAGCTAAACCTTCAATCTCCTTAGGCAGATAATAAGTTGAAACTCATAAAGTCTTGATTCTATTCTGGCTTCTTGCTATGTCTCAGGTTCCCCACTGATATGTGATTTAGACAAAAGCCAATCCAAAATTATTTCAGGCCTTATTCAGAAGGACACCTGAACTTCAAACTCACAGTTATGTAAGATTCTGTTGAGTAAGGACAGATAGTGATTTCTTACCTTCCCTTGCCCTGTGTGCCAGACCATGTGCCCCACTGCAACACCCTTGAATGAATACAAACCTAAGTTGCATTTGGTCTCAGTACTATTCAGGGTTTTTATCCAGCACAGAGCAGAGGGTCTCAAAACTGGCTGTCAAAAGCTTATTTTTTATCCTTCCATGGAGCTATTAACTTACAAAACTAACTTCCACAAAAGAATAGTCTCAGTCTTCAAACACTGAGCACATTCTATTTAGCATTTATTGGCCAAGCCAACCCATAGCACTAGACACTGNATTTATGGGCAAAGCCAACCCAACTGCAACATATTTGAAATATAATTAACTCTCACCAGATATAACAATTTTTTTTTCATCTCAGCATCATCCAAAAAGATAAGAGAATTTTGTCCTTGAAATATTCTGTCCTTGAAATATCAAAAAATATGAGCAAAAGCATTTGCAAGCTGATTCGATCAATGACAACTCTTCTGATCAGTATGAGTAGAAGGGGTCACCTTGGCAAATATGTATATGTGGAGTGGTTTTAGAAAGTAAAAACCTGATCTGAACAGCCAAATAGTTGTTGCAATTGAAGATGAATTATTAAACAGGTTAACACTC
>VZTT01003580.1:52998-65042 GCA_013400855.1 Buphagus erythrorhynchus
AAATCAACTACTTAGAGCAAAATTTAGGACTCCTTATTAACAGAAAACCACAAAATTTCACAAAAGCTCTATGCCATGGGAAACATCGTAAAAATGCTCTGGCAGGTCAATATCTGCAGTGAAATCCACACTGGCTCTGAATCACATCATTAGTATGTTAACACTGTTTGCAGTTTCCACACCATGGTAACTCCTCTTCTCGGGAGAGCAGTACGGAATTTCCATCAAAATATTTTTGATTAAGAAAAAAATCAGTTTCTGTATAATCTAAGTTTTTGGTGAGATTTTCTTTTCTCACTGGGACCACTAATCTTGAACAAGTTTTTAAATCCTTAACTGCCCGAGCTGCTGCAGTATCTCTTAAAAGACACAGTGCAGCTGGTTTACACCATGCGCTCGATTATCGCATTCATAATTCAGCAAAGCCTCAGCTCATGCTGAGCACAAGAGCACATCCCAGGACATGGATCTAACAGAATCAAAACCCTGTACAACCACCTTTTCTCCCCTAGAAAGTCTTTTGGTAAAAGCAAATGTTAAATAATAAAATTGATATCAATAACAAAATTTCAAATAAAAAATATCAGATTATTTGCATTTCAAATTCATAATGAAGTCAACTGAATAAAATCTTGAAAACAAAATTGGGATTTTCTGAGGGACCAAACTAAACAAAAGCAAGTCAAAACGCTACAAATATTTGAATACAACTCATAAACAAACTATTTCACTGCAGCAGGCTGTTGCAGGTAAGCGTACATTATGGCCAGGTGTTGATTTTTCACCAAAGTTACTGCACCAAAGGATGAGATGTGGTGTGAGTGGATGAGTGAGTGAGTGGAAAATTACAAAGCTAATGTGGCAGAGGGGAGACTGAGGCAGCCACTTCCTTTTTCAATATCCAAACTATGATAAAAGACTTTTCCTTGGAAGGTGATGAAATAGAATTGAATGAGTCTGAAAGAAGGGAGGAAGTTGGAAGATTGGCAACAAATCAAGAGTGGGCAATAACCACAGATAGTCACAGAAGATAATGGCACAGACAGTGAGCTCTACTCCCATCCAAGCAGATGTTTGATGTATTGTCTCTACCTCTGACAGATCCAAGGGTGTTGTCTTTGTACATTTTGGCAAAACTTTCATCAGTAACCATCTCAAAAAAATATAAATGAGTTGGCAAGAATTGAATCTTTCCAACTTCTCTCATGAACCATCACCACAATATGTTGGTCATATTTATTTTCAAAAACTTTGTTGGCTTGAGCCACAGAACAAACCACAGTAAATATTTCTGAGAAAACAGTGAATATTTATGTTTTCATTTCACAAGGGAGTAACTAGGGCTGAGAGCAGGGCAAACAATATTTTCCAGCTACAGTGGTTGTAAGGGAATTTGAACAGGCTCTGGGTGGGTTTTAGACAGCAGAAGTCAGCTGAGTCCCACTCCATGGAAATAGTAGTGCTTTAAGCGCAACCCTGAGGATGCCCAGAAGGTTATCTCTCTTGAGATGAAAGACAAATATGTGTGGAAGCTGAGGCTCTAGCAGCTGAGGCATGGGTTTTCCATATGTCTGCAGTGTTTAAAAACAAAATAGTGTTGTTCTTTTTTTTGAGTTGTACTAACAACTGTGTGTCTGAAAGTTCCTATATCAAATTAATCCATGCTCACTCATTGCTCATATAAAAACGTTGCACATCTCTGAGTATAACTGTACTGAGATGTGAAGTTACTTGAGTCTTCCTTAGTGGTAGCTGAGGAGCTGGACACAGTAATCATTCACCTTGAATGCTTAGAGACTGAGTCCACATGCACTTACCTGAAGACTTGGAAGTGCATTAGACTGGAGCTACCCCACCCAAAGGGCCTTATTCAGTTTCCAGCAATCAGCATTTTGTGCCATTTGAGACACTCTCTGCAACCCAGCCTCCAGCTGCCACTCTTGAAGGACATGTGTCTCCTCCCAGGCTCATGTCATGCCTGCCAACCCCATGCAGATGTCTCCGTTCCCTAGAGCATCTCACTTTACACTAAAAGCCCCCATCTGGTTAGCTGAGTCATGGAAATATCAGTAATATGGTTGCCTGTAGTAACTAAGCTAATGATTCAAGATTTCCTTTATAACCAGGAGGAAGATTGGTGTTTAGGTTATATTTCAGGTGGCCTATTTTAGGGATTTATTTTAGAATGAGATATACCATACCCAGGGAGCAGATTTCTCTCCATTCTTAATAAACAGGAGGCCAGCTCAGAAGTAGACTTTACAGTCAGGCAACTGAATCCTAGCTCTCAGGAGTGACCCAGACCACAAAGGGAGATCCAACATGAATTCCAATCCACTGCAGAGACACAGAGAAGTTACCAAGGTTTGATGGACCATGGTGACCTCAGTCAAGCAGCACAACTGGGCTGGGCATTAGTTAAGAGGCAAGTTCAGGTCAAAGTCACAGTGCAAGAGGTTCAAGGTGGTGGGTTTTAACATGCATTTGTGATGAAGTAATAAAACAATTACAGCCATGTCCACTTCAGCAAGCATCTGGCTTAGGCACAGCCACTGTGTGCCTGAGCCCAGAGCTGCAGCTCTTGCTTTAACCCACCACTGCTGTTTTTCTGCTAATATTGCTAAGCTTCTCCAAGAGGTGCCATGGTAACAAGCACCTTGGAACCGCTTCCCAGATTATACAGCATGTTATGCAAAGTGGCCTGGCAGGTTTTCTGCTTTTAATATTCAAAGGATTACCTTTGAGGTAGCTCATATATTTTCAAATCCCTAAATGCCTTGACACCTGGACACTTTGTATGTAGCCCTAAACATAGCACAATTTTGCTCCCTGTCTTCAGAAAATCATTTAAAAGCAGAGCAAGCATGAACAGCACAAGGCTGTTCCAAGCACTTCCATCTGACAGAGAGGTTGCAAGAGGCAAACAAATGAAGATAAGGGGAAGGAAAACATGCTATACCTATCAAGAGAACGGGTCTGGCTAAAGTAAGGCATCAAGTCAGAAAAGGAAAATTGGTCTTGTGGCTTCATATGAGGATAAAGAATGCTGTTCCTAGCTACCCTTGCCACTAGCCAGGCTCATGTTTCATTCAGGCAGGATTAAAGTCTCGTGCCATGCATTCAAAGGGACTATTCTCCATCTCCCCAACATACTCTTTCCTCCTTTTGCACCCTTATCATGCTGCCTGTCACCACTCATGCCCACGGAGCTGTATGCAGGAGATGGGCACTAAAATGGTCCCATCATGCTACATTTCCTTAAAACCCTTGGGCCATGAAGTGCCACAGCCAAGGAGGAAGGACAGAGGCAGGCAGTGCTTCTCAGCTCTCCACACTGCAGGGCAGGACATCACCCCTCACCCACCTCAGCTGCACTCGCAGCTCTTCCTCTGCAGGGCTGCTCCAGAGGGCAGCAGGGACTACTGGAGCAGAGCACATGCCTGACAGCCTGCTCCTGCACACCCAGTGTTACCCTCTCTATGTGAGTCCCAATAAATTAGACAAAACTTCCCTCAGGAGGCTGTTAGAAAAGCCCTGATTTATGCAGGCCTAGCAAATAGGCACTTGGATACCATGGTAATTAGCACTGTAAGAAAGGAAAAAAAAAAACAAAAACAACAGTTTTTCTTCTTTTTTATCTGATTGGTGAATTCTCTAGGGAATGTGTTTTTTTGCATTATGCACATACCATATGGACAGGCAAGGACAGAGGCTTGGTCTTTCTGAAGTCCTTCATGCTCACCTGAATTATGAGCAGTATGGAAATTCAGAATAATTTCAGCCAGTCTCACTTCCACCTTTATTAACTGTTACAAACACTGTTCTTGAGTGGCAGGCAGATTTTCTGCACCAAATGCATTCAGTTGCCCAGATCTGCATGAGCAAATACTCTAATTTGTTCAGCCTTCTATCACTGTCTTTTCCCTCATCCCTGACAATTACAATATTCTCACCACCAGGCTCATTTCCTCCTCTCCCCATTATCACTTCATCTACCTATCCTGCTACATCAGCAGCTTGGAATCACCTCCCAGATCTTCTTGTCTATCCTCCACATCTCTGGTACTTAAATCCCTCCCAAGGAAGCTGCTGGGCCATCTTCTACCTACAAAATTTACGTCGTTTTCATCCAAACTCCAACAGCTGGTATCCACAAAGCTTTCTCCACTGCCTTACTTTGCTCCAGGACTAGCTTTTCCTCTCCTAAATGTGCTCATGCAGAGAGTAAAAGCTGCTTTGCCTCTGCATGGAGCCTCTTTCCTTCCCCTTTCTTCACACCTTTACAATAAGGGACACTGGGTTCTTTATGTGTTTGGACTGTATTTGGTGGGCACAGAGAGCAGATTGCGACAGTGCTAGTTGCAAACCACCAGTACAGTGTCTTGTCCATCTAGAGAAAATAGACTTCAAGTTTATCCATGCAAAGGCCCTGGATTCTAAAAGATGAAAACCTATGAGTCAGAACAGGATATATGAGAAGGGCTAGCTGAAGAGGGTCTCCAGGGAAGTGGTCACAGCACTAAGCCTGCCAGAGTCCAAGAAGTTCAATGCTCTCAGGCACATGGTGTGCTTCTTGGGGCTGTCCTGTGCAGGACCAGGAGCTGGACTTTGATGACCCTTGTGGGTCCTTTCCAACTCTAGATATTCTACAATTCTGTGCACACACCTGACTTGCTGAAATGCTCCTGCTGTTCCCACAACAGAGGGGACACATCTTAGGGAGCTGAATGAAGAACCCATTCCTGACTGCGACTGACAAATAGAAAACTCTCGGGCCAACTAGCACATGAAATAGTCAAGTGATAAATAATCAAAGACAAGCTGTTATGCCTAACATCAAAAGACAAAAATTCTTGCAACAGTGTTAAAACAGTAAACCTAAAAGTGGAACTTTATTGGAAGCTCCCATGTATCCCAGTGGTCATGGGCATGTCGGGCATCAGATTTCTACAATTTTTATAAGTTCAACAAATCAGCATATCTAATAAATATTGTACAAATAGAAGAGTAGTTGGTTATGTAATTTTCCATAGGTTCTGCCCCATTGGAGTTGTTCCAGGGGCTTCTTTGCCCATTTCTTCTTGTGCCTCCTCAGATTTTGGTTGGAAAGCAAAACATCCTTGTCTGGCTTCTCTTTTTGAAAAGAAGACTAAACAGTATTACAGGAATGTTTTAGAAGGTTAGTCATTATTCTAAAACCTAAGAGAAAATATAGGGAAAAAATTATATATAATATATATAATTATATAATATAATAGTGTAATAGTAGTCTACAGAGATAAAAATATATGAAAAATATATAAAGAGCAAAAATCTTTAGGCATCAAACGGGTGTAATTTTTTTAATCCTTAGGGAAAACTGCTTTGGAAAAGAAGAATGAGCAGGTGAATTTCACCAGATGGGACTGTGAGATCTAAGAAAGGAAAATTAAGATGGAGATGAATAAGATACTTTTATGATGCCAATATCCTCATACTTTTTTTTCTGGGACCTACACATCTTAACCATTGCCCCACCTCTTGATTTCCCAGGCAACTCTAATTCTTGATCCCTATTCTAGANCTTGTACAAATAGAAGAGTAGTTGGTTATGTAATTTTCCATAGGTTCTGCGCCATTGGAGTTGTTCCAGGGGCTTCTTTGCCCATTTCTTTTTGTGCCTCCTCAGATTTTGGTTGGAAAGCAAAACATCCTTGTCTGGCTTCTCTTTTTGAAAAGAAGACTAAACAGTATTACAGGAATGTTTTAGAAGGTTAGCCATTATTCTAAAACATAAGAGAAAATATAGGGAAAAAATTATATATAATATATATAATTATATAATATAATTGTGTAATAGTAGTCTACAAAGATAAAAATATATGAAAAATATATAAAAAGCAAAAATCTTTAGGCACCAAATGGGTGTAATTTTTTTAATCCTTAGGGAAAACTGCTTTGGAAAAGAAGAATGAGCAGGTGAATTTCACCAGAAGGGACTGTGAGATCTGAGAAAGGAAAATTAAGATGGAGATGAATAAGATACTTTTATGATGCCAATATCCTCATACTTTTTTTTCTGGGACCTACACATCTTAACCATTGCCCCACCTCTTGATTTCCCAGGCAACTCTAATTCTTGATCCCTATTCTAGACCAAGCCCAGATACTGCCCACAACTGATGAACTGTCTTGTAGCTGTTAGCCTCTTCTCCGTGCCATACAATAATGTAACAATAAGTGTTAAATAGAGTCATAGAATCATAGATTCATTGAGTTTGGAAAAGATCACTGGGATCATTTAATCCAATCACTAACACAGCTCTGATAGGCCCACCAATAAACCATGTTCCCAAACCCCACATTTTTTTAATAAAGACCAAGACATCTTGCAGGATAGACAGGTTGAATCCAAATGCTTTGTCTTTCAACTGACTGTGATTTCTTCATGCCCATTTTCTACACGTAAGTATTCTTACAAACCTTGACTTCAATTTTCAATTTTCTCAGTGTTGATAAGTAGTTTTTCAAACCCTATATTATGCACAGCCCATGCACAAATTATTCTAGTAATAGCAAAGGGATTATATAAAAAATGTAAAAGACTGAGTAAACAAGTAGCTCCTAGTTAAAAATCTGAACCTCTTTGGCTTTAGTGCAAACATTTCCCCTTGAGTGTGCATCCAGTTGAATCATTCACCTCTCTGAGGAAGTGTTATTTTACAGTGAAATGGTCCCCAGAAGCACAAAACAAGACAGTGATTTAGAGATGCATGCCTGCGTATCTCTCCAGCCATCACCTATGCATATTTACTTGTTGGTGATAGAACCAGAGCAGTTCCCAAGGTCTTGTCCAGATGTGTTTTTCTGTTACAAGAGGCCAATCAGGAACCAGTTTGAGAAGCACTGAGTATATCCTGCTGCCACTCCAAAAACAGCTTGCTTAGAGATCACCTCCTCTGAAAATCCTGTTCTTTAGGTTTATCTCCCCCATGAGAAGTGCAATGGTTTACATTAAACCTATTTAAAAACAATTTAGTGTTCTCATTTTTTGCTAAGCAGTAGGCTATATGGTTTTGAGTTAGTAAAAATTTGACTGAAATCAGTGTGAGCAGTTCTACTGTACAAAGAGCTCATTCCTATTAAAAACATGCCTTTATTAGGTTTATGAATGTTTTTTATATAAATCAGACCTCAGAGCTTCTAAAGGGCTTTAAGATGCACAAAGGAAAGGTGATGCTTATCCTTATTTTTACTTTTCACTGCACTAAGCTATCCAAAAACACATTGACCTATCTTACATAGTCCTATTTATTCTGTTTTTGGGCATCTCTCAATGCACCTGGGGAGCAGAGAACAATTTCCTTCACAACTTACCTACAAAAAAGTATGCTGGAGAGCAGCCCTAAGCTCTAACCATACATGAGCTGGATCCTGAGTTCAGCTCACCAGGCACTAATCCATGAATTGCTCTTCTCCTTTTACCCTGTAACTCCCTCTGTGTTCCTATAATGCACCTGGCTTAGGCCTAAAGATGACACAAAGTCTCTGACAAAACCATACATCCAGGACACCCACATATCCCATCTCTCCCCTGAGACTGAGGACACACCAGAGCATTTCCTGCTTCCTCCATCCACCAAGGTTTTCTTCCAAAGCAAAGAGATATGACACCCCTGGATCTTAGCCTGACTTTCAGTTTGAAGACCACCCAAGGATCCTGAAGCGGGGAAGTGCTCTTAGGCACTGACAGCTTAAACACAATTTAGAACCACTTGCAAAAAAAAACTATTTTTGGCCAACAGCTTCCCCCCATTTTGTTCAATGTGCTTCATTAAGTCAGATGCAGTGGTTGATGTTCCAAGAGGCCTAAGTGACAACACAGTCTGAGCTGCTGGAAGTTCTCCTGTGGCTACCAAAGAGGTTATGTGAAAAATCATCGCAGCAGAAACGCATTGAGTGCAGTAGAGAGCAGGAAAGACAAATACGTACTTGAAGAAGAGAGGAAACTCTCTTAAAACCTTAAAACCAGATTTTAAGCTGCACACCATGGCATTTTCTCTCCTTTCTTAGGCAAAATTCAAAACCAGCTCTACTGCTGGTGTTTCAGGAAACCTGGAAAACATACTTGGTGGTATAAGCACTCAGCAATCCAATCTCCTTTTCTTTTGCTAGAACTGGAGATCTTCCAAAAGAAAATCACAATCAAGTTTTTGTGAAGAAAATTGTTATACATGAAAGGATGTATGACCCACCTAATTTTATAAACCTCCAAAGCCATATATATTATTTATATATTCATTGTACATTAAGACCTTTTGCTGGCAGAAAAAAAAACCTGTAATAATATGAAGCACTAAAGCTCTCATCTGGAAATGCAGTCAGGAGAGAAAATGAAGAGGGGGAATCTGTAGGCAGATTTTTGACAAAAACTGGTGGTTATATCCAGGCAAGGCTAGGAGAGAGTGCCAAAATTCCTGCAAGTTTTTTCAAACTTGGTGCCTGCAGTATGGGTCCCATATCAATCATTTGGCACCTCTTTGGAAGTGCAGAGTGCCCTGGCCACTCTCCTCAGGTTGTGCAGGGATGCAGCATGCTGATGACACTGCAGGGTCTGTGCTGGAAACCTCACCAGCCCCACACATCCCTCTGCTGCTGTCTAACACAGATGTGTTTTGTTTGGAAGTGGGGGCAGATGGCATGAATTCATTTATTTCTACTGCACAAACACAAAACAAAAACTAAAACAGGATGTGCAAGAAGAAGCTGTACTCTGCATCCTGATCCCAATATCCTCACAAATACAGCTCAGACCTGCAGGATGCTACCATATGGAGACTATGGTAATTTTAAAGAAAAAAAATACAAATACCATTTTGCAAGGTGGAGGCTGTACACTTAAGTTTGCATTTGGCAGAGCAACAGATCTTATCTGTCTGAAATACACCACTTAGAGTGGCACTCCACAAAAATAAGCCTTTGCTTCTACCGCCCCCACTGCCCACTCTTTTACTGGAGCTCAGGGCTTGCGCAGGGTTTTGGGCGGGGCAGCCAACCCCCTCCTGTAGCATCCAGAAGTGAAGAGCAATTTTTCTGCCAGAAAGAGGAAATTCAAGGAAGCTGACAGGAACACAGGTGCAGCAGTGAGCTCCCATCATTTTATGCAAAAGACCAAAGATCTGTCAGTCACTGGTGGGTGGGACAACACTTTTAAGCCACGTTTTAAAGCAAAAGAATGACTTCACCCTGGCCCTGTACAGGACTTACAATTCTGAGCCACAGTCTCACCCAGCTAACCCACTGTTTTTCTTGGTTGTCTCACCCCAAAACTGACCAGCTCTGGAAGTATTAAATGACTCATAAAATCTTTGTCCATCTAAAATAGAAGGCAAATCTCTCCTGTTACCAGCTCTTCCTGGGTGAGTTTTCACAGTGGATTATATCTAAACTCTAAACTCCACAAGGACCAAACAAGGCTGTACTGTCAATCTTACACATTGTGCCCAGTGTGAGTCATGTGGCTGGGTCTATCTGACACGCTGTACTGCACTTTTCACTGTATTCAGCATTAATCCAGATCTCTGACTGCATCTGGAGATAACAGGCATGACAAGGTGTTGCCTGCATGTATGCCCACAGTCAGCTTCTGCAGCTTTCTGAGAAGAGAAATTGCTGCCTTCAAACAGGAAATTGCCCAAGATCTGACCTTGGGTCTCTGGCAGTATGATTGTACAGGGTTCCATTACAATCTGAAGCGTAAAGATGCCCAATTCAGTGGTTTTGCAGCTTAGGTGAGAAATGCTTGAGAAATGTTGAGGTGCCCTCATTCATGCGTGATGCTTCATAGTAAGACAGAGAGGGAGGGTTGATATGGCAACAGTGAAAAGCTCTTCTCTATCAGAGACTCCAGAGTCCACAGCCACTTCTTCCTTCCTCCCCTACATTAGGAACCTTCCATGAGGTAGTAAGGGCATTACACCAATGTCGTGGAAGAGAGATACTTTGAGCTGCATGGCTTTCAGGGGGCATGCAGAAATCCAACTGCCTGAAGAGGGGAGGTTTTCAAAGCTGAGATTTGCAGAAATAATCTGCCTAATAACACCAAGGTTGTGGGTTCATTCCTTGCATGGGCCATTAACTTAAGAGTTGAACTTCATGATCCTTGTGTGTCCCTTCCAGCTCAGAATATTCTGTGATTCTGTGATTTATGGAGCACCTTGGAGAATGAGATGGAACAGATGTTATCAGACTGAAACAAAAGCAATCTCACTGTGGGATGTCTCACTTTCTTCACTGGGTTCTCCCCATTTCATCTTGTACCTGAGCACCCCAGCAGGTCCCTATTGTGTGCATAAGTCTTCTCCAAAGCCCTCTGGGCAGGTAATGGGGTCTTACCAAAAAGAGGTGATTTTGTTGAACAAGATCATAAAGAACAGTCCTATTTACAATGTGTGTAGGAGGAATGCTATGATCCCTCACATAAACTGGAAGAGCAAAGAGTTCATTCATATTTTTCTTTTCTCAAAGTATGACGTTGTTCTTGTATGTGGTTACCAGGGAGAACATTAGCTGCTAAATTGTGAGTTGATGAGATGATAATGAAGCGGTACTGATTTCAGCACTTCAAAATGCATTTCCTGTTGCTACTGCTGATCTTGGCTGCTGCTTTTCTTATGGATGTCTTCACCAAATGCTACACTTTTAGACATCTCGTGCCAAAAATTCTTACTTTCTTCCTATATGTTGGTTCCTCCCATCTAAATGAAGCTGTTTTACACATTTTAAAAGCAGTAAATAATCTCAAAAAGGGGTAGCTGTCTCTTCCATATCTATCTCCAATCTTTATCTCTGACTTGCTTGCCCTTGCCTCCACTGCTCATATTCAACCTTATTTTCCTCCTCAACTGCGAGAAAAACCTCATTTTATTGCTATCAGTCTTACTCTCCAAGTAGGGCAGAAGAGCTATGTGTGTCTGTATTTTCTGTGTTCATCAAAGTGCAGTCAAGGAGCAATTTGTCTTTTGGGTAAGGACTTAGACAACAAACTGACTCCTTCAGTTAATGGTTTAAAGCTCACAGCAGAGGAGATGCCGCAAAGCATCTCCCTCTATACTGAAATCAGAATCTCTCTGTGCAAGAATAAACTTTTTTAAGAGTCAAAAGAACTTTCTTTAGCCACTTTTTGAAAATAGATGTATTTTTCTGCCATTTTTGTCCAGTTATATTATCTTACTGTAATTCTTGAAGCTTGTAGCTTGCTAAGTCGAAGAGCCTCCTTTTTGGCTCTGCATGAAAACAAATATAGACATGGACAGCTCTAAGTAGTGTTTCTGTGTTTATACTTTCATCTAGCCATTTTCCACCCCAGAGGAAAATGTTTCTAAGCAGAGAGTATTACAGCATGAGACACAAGCTGTGATCTCTGGAATGAAACGTTACATTTTATTAATCTCAAATATAAAGCCTCTCTGTTCTGGCAAAGAAATTGTATTGTTCTAACCAAGTTTTTTTTTTTTTAATAATTATTGTCAGAGAGGCAGTAGCTGTGGAAGGCGAAATAACCTCCAAGTAAAAGCCTACTGGTGTTAACAAATTGTAAATTAGATGCTCTGAGCACCTGCCCACTGCTATAAATTGTTTGCTTTTGAAAGAGTCTGAATCTTCTACTTCTGTGTAAAAGGATAATGCAATTTGATATTATAGTCTCCTTACAAGAAAAAAGGAGGATCTAAGAGAAAATTGCATGCAACTGGAGATAGATGTCATGGCAACATTCATGAGGTGAGAACCTGGAAAGTGCTGTCAGGTGGTTAGGGTCACTTTCAGTCTTCTATAAGAAAAGGCCATATGGTTTGTAGGCATGAGCCTGCAGTGGGATGAAACGAAGCTCTTCTACCTAATGGAGGGTAGTAGCTACAGCAAACTGTTCATACAGAAGAAAGAGGAGAGCACAAGGACTCCCACCAGATGTGGGGGACAGGCTTGGGGGCAGGAACCAGAAGGCCAAAGACCAAAGAATCATTGAATCACAGAATAGTTTGGGTTATAAATAACATTTACTTTCA
>VZTT01003580.1:74359-101054 GCA_013400855.1 Buphagus erythrorhynchus
ATAATTTTATTTCTGTTGATGAGAATAACTGCTTTGGAACTGGATCAGTGTAATATGCAAGATAGATCTGAAAGCATTTGGGTTTGCTTGTTATGGTATTGAGTTTCTTAGGGGATTGCAATTATGGCTTAGATTAGAGAAACATTAACAGAGCTGCAACTGCCCAAATGGCTAATTTCTTTTTGATATAACAATTGATATTTCTTGAACTATCAATAATCCAGTTATAATTCACATGTCGCTAATATTGTTTGCACCTCAGAGGGAGCTGAAGCAAATCTTTGAGGAGTTTTCTGGATGGAAGTCTTTCTTAAACATGAAAAATAAGCACAGAAAACTTTCCAAAAGATAAAATAAACACAAATTCAAGCACTTGACTTTTATTTGTGGAGGGACCAATATAATAAAGTGGTTTTGAACACTAACCAGAATTTGGTATATGTGCTGGTGTAAACACAAAATTAATGGAGTGTCTTCTATTTGCAGCATATTTGAGAGAACAGCATGACCAAGAGGCAAAATACTAACTTTCACAGATGGCTTTAACAACTTTCCTGTTGTGGTCCTCTGAGCTTTGTTTGTTATGATTCTACACACTTTCCTATTTTCATTGCTCTCTGAGTTCCAGGAGAATCCACATTCCTCTATGAAAAAGCACCATGCTTAGGCACTAGAGCCAAGGGCAATGCTAGGTTAGCAGTTCCATTCACATCTTTGCCAGAATATGGAATTTACTGGTTTGAATAACTCTTTCCCCTGAAGCCCTTGCAGTCTGCACTGAATCACAGAGGGTTTGGCAGGCACAGAAGGGCTCAGCCTTCAGACCACAGGACTCAAGAGGTCTTTCAAGCCATGAGTGAAGCAGATATTTAAGAATGGAGGTGATGGAAGAAGCAGTATCTATCCAAGGAAGTCAGAAGTTCTTCCTCTACAAAGGAAGGCATGACTAAGTCAGACCTGGCTGCTAAGGATTACAAATGGAGGCACTGGTTTTCTATGGACCTTCAGATCATCCAACATTTTGGTTCCCGGTCTGATTAGGATTTTTATGATCATAAAATGTTGTAGCTGTTTGCAGTGTAAGAATTAGTATGAACATGTCACTCCATTAAATGTTATTGTATTCCTATGTCCTTCTATTCTGGATGCTGAAGTCTGAAAAGGCCTTAAGAATCCTTTAATGACTTACCCTTGTTGGTTTTGCAGAGAAATACAATGAGAAATTTCATGCAACTCTTTGAGTGCCGCTTTTTCTCAATAATGTGATATGGTCAATTAATTTTTAAAGCAGCTACTAATAGAGCTTGCCTGTAAGCTAGATATTAGTCATAGGAATAAATAATGAGAGATTTTTTTCAATTAACCCAAGAGCAGCACAGCANCTTGGAAGGAAAAATTGGATTTCATTCAAAGTCCCATGTCTTTCTGTTGTGTTGTGAGCTGTTCTTTCAGTTTTCAAATATATAGTTACTCATGGACATTATTATCTGCTGGCATTTCTGAGCAAGAAGAACTTTTTAGTATTAAAGGGTTATTACAGTAAGCGCAGGAAAGTATATTAATTAACATTACTTTTGATAGATCCAAGAATGATGGTGCTGGTAAGAAAGCTACTGAGACAATTAACAAATCCGCAATACTATNNNNAAATTTAACCAATCCTCAATACTATTCACACTAGTATTACTGCAAAAGAACTTGCTTAATTAGGGGCCTATCTGTTCAGAAGAAATAAAAAGAGCCAAAATCTGAACACACAGGTTTGTATTGACATAATTCTTCCAACTCCATTCTTGTTACCCTTTACTTAGTGTATACCAGCACCAAGCAAATTATGACAAGAATGTCATCTGCCATGTCTCATATTGAGTGAATACTTCTGAATCACAGAGAAGGTGGAGAAAATATGTCTGTCAACAGCATTTTGCCTCAGTTGCAAGCACTACAATGAATACCATGGATATTATAGAGAATGCATGATGGAGAGGTGAATTTTAAGCCATTATAGCCATTAGTGGAGCAGCATTATGCAATTTTTGTGCTCAAAGTGTTTTAAACTTTTTTGCCTCCCTTTATGAAAAGTTCATGACCACAATTTCAGACCACATAACAAAAAAATAAAAAGAAACCTAGCAGTAAATTTCAGTTCCAAAGGCCTTGCTGAGCATTGCCAGAACAGGTCCAAGATCTTAATCTAGCCTTAAACATCCATAGTATCAATATCTGTATCTGAAATACTTCCCATCGGCTCTCCTTCTACTCTACAGGGAGAAACATTCACTTGTAAGTTATGACACATCTGGCATATTTTCAGTATCTATTTTGGCATGAGCTGAAGTGCCCATTACTCTCCCATTGATTCCAAAATAGATGAAATGATGAGATCATATGTGTAGGTGTTTCCATTTGGTCAGATGAGACTCACCTTTTAAAGGTATTTTTGAAAGAGGAGTGTGGGAAAATAAAGGTACCAAACTTGCTTGAATCTAAGCACTCATTAGCATGGGGATCAGTCTAAGTTGTCCTTCACCAGGGAATATCCATCAAAACATTTCTCTGTACAAATACAAGAAGTTTTGAACAGTCTGTTCCAGCAACCCACCTTTCAATTTCTCCAGGCATACGTATCTCACTTCTTACCTCTAAAATACAGCTGGCAAAATGCTAATAGGACATGAAAGGGAGGTTTGCTTCGTACTTCTCAATTCCTCTCAGGAATTGTCCAAGAATAGTCAAGGCCATGGAACTACAAATCCTAAGTTCAGAAATGTAACTAAGTGGATAGGAGTCAGTGATGGGCATGTAGCTTCAGGTACTTTCCATACATATGAAAACACTCTCTCAGGATTTTGATGGTCACCATATAAAACTATTGAGTAGCCTCAAACATCCAGCCCAACCACCTCTTCCATTGACGTGGAAAAAATTGATGTAGGAAAAAGTCCTGCATCAGTGATAACATAAGGTTAAATATCTTGTGTTTCTACTCAACTAGGAAAATGAGATTTCACCTCTCTAACAAGGAACTGATCGAGTCTTTCTAAAATTTTGATACTAAAAAAGGGGCATTGTAAATGGAATTCTATTTTAGGTCTTTTTTCATGGGTTTCTAAAATGTGTTAATTATAAAATATCATTCCCTGAAGGGCTTGCACAGCTAGACCAAGAGTGATTAAAGGTAATTGTATCACCAGCAAACAAAATCCTACAACTATTAGAAATTTGCTGTAAGCTTTCCCTGTTCCAATATATGGCACAGTGTGCCATGTTCAGAGTAATCTCAGAGTTTCATCCCTTCTCCCTACTCTCCAGCTAAGAGCTATAGATGAGAAAGGAAAAGGGAAAAGTCGCCCCAGGCTTGGCATAGGACCACCAGTTTGGCCTGGCCCTTCCAGTGCTGTTGAAGAGCATCCAGCAGGCCCAAAGAATGGTAAGTTCAACACACACAGAGCAGTCCCACTCTTACTAACAATGTTCACCTCTCGCTGGAAACGATGCTCCCTTATCTTAACCAGGTATCTATGTTTTGTTCAGATAAGATTTGGGGTAAAAGAATGCATCTTATTCTATTAATCAAAAGATTAAGATGGAATAAAATTGTGCTAATTGGAAGAGTTATACAGGAAAAGTCCTGTGTGACCTGCATGGAAGGTTCTTATATGTTTTGCTTTTGCTGTCATTCGGATCTCCCTTATCCTGGGGTACTGTGGAGGTAGACACCAAGATTTCCAATTGCTTGTCTTGGCAAAGATCTGGAACTTCCAATAATTTTTCCTTTCTAAAATGTTCCAACTATTGTTTTTCCTTGGAAAATACAACTTAGGAGCAAGTATTATGGGAGAGTAGTTCTTTACCTTACCTAAAGTTTTTGGTGGTTATTTTGGGGTTTGGTTGGTTGGTTGGTTGGTTGTTTTTTGTTTTTTTTTTTTTCCACTTCATGAGGAAAACGTGGTATAAATTTGCATTTCAAGGAATATATCTGTAGATACCTACCCAAAGCTGGGAATAAAATGCTTCTGTTCAGTCCCATTTCCTACCTTCATCTCCCTCTAGAGCATAATTAACCCAAGGGTGGGAGGAAAGATTGAGAATAATGTGGAGCTGATTCACCTTCTACACTCACTAGCAAAAATAGAGATTATTACTGCATGCATCAGTGGAATTGAAGAAGAAATTAGTCTGAGATCACTTGTAAACAGATGCAGTCAGACATGACTATTGCATGAATGGGAATGCATAAATTAAGCTTTGCCAAAGGTTACTAGTAATTTATAGTTTTGGCTTTTAGGAAGCTCCAAGCATGACGCTACTTACTTGCATTGTTTATTGAACAAGTATATTTACCAGGGAAGTCACAGCATCTAAATGCTACTTTGTCTCTTGAGAATATCTTGGTTGACGAACAAGTCTGTGATGTCATAGGCCAAACACTGCCTTTGAAGTTGGAAAACATCAATTGATTGATGCTTGTCTAAAGAGCTGTCACAGTGAACATGGAAGAAAGACTAATTGCCATAACACATCTAATACTGAAAATTGATGTGTCTCTTTTTCATCATTTCCAAACCAGTAAACTGAAAGTTGCTTGATGACAAAGCATTTAAATATGGTCTTTTTTTCAACATGTGTGCAGAAATAACTAATGACTTTGATTTAAAGAAGATTGTTAATAAGTAAAAGAACTAAAAGGGATGCAGAATAAATATATTTGGATCCCTTTGATCCCTAGCAGTCAATGGGAAATTCCACCATTCTGCCCTGTGTGGGGTGTTGATCAAGAGAGTACCTCAAATTATTCCTTGACTGTTAAGCTGTATCAGAAGCTGGACAGAAGACCTAGCTAGTCAGAAGCAGTAGTTTCAATTGAAAACATGGCATTCTTCCCTCACACCTATGAATGCCTCAGCTTTGTGCTGAGGAGACCTTGCGCTTTCTTAAAGACAGGGAGAAACAAATTATGATCATGTGTTAGACCCCACCAAGTCATCATGATCAGCACTCTTCATCTTTGAGCAATTGCACTGATGACATTTCAGTAAGATCTGAAGCCTTTCTCTGAACTTCCCCTCTGATCTCTATTTCTTGTCTTCAGACACCACCTTCCTGTCCCTCATATGCCATATCCTCAATTCGATGGTCTCCAAGCCATAAGGTTGGCTGCCTCATTATTCGCTTTGACTTCACTTAGTTGTGAACTCTACTGATGGAGTTGAGTTTGCACTGAACCCTCTCCATCCTTATTTTCTGACTCCTGTAACACCAAATTTAAATATGTTCTCCTTATCTGCAGTCACACCTTGGGATAAATTGGTTCTCTACTGCAGTGATCTCATCTCCTGTCTGGAACAGGGGGTTACATTTCATGTACAGCTGAAAAGAGTCATGAGTGAAGTCACTCAACTTGCAGCTACTTGGTGCAGGGGTAAGATGAAGGAGAATATCAGCAAGCCATCGTGGGGCAGGACAAGGAAGAGCATGAGGGAGATATGCTGGCAAAGCAGATGCCATTGTCAAAGTAAATGAAGCTCCTTCACACAAGTGAGAGGAAGGAGACGTGGCAGTAGGCCAACTGTGTGGCAGTCCCTCGTCTATGCAGCCAAATCGAACACTGTAAGTAAGGTTTTCTAGAGCATAATGTTTTGCCTAAAGAGACTGCATGTCCATCATCCCACAGCATTTGCCAGCACTGGCTGGAGGTTATGGGTCAGGAACCTTCACTGCTCCTGTCACAGCTGCTGCCACATTACAGAACACATCAGCAGGAAATGGAAGACAGAAATGGTGTTCTGCTTTATGTAAAGTTTATTGCCTTTTGCTAGATGAGGGCATGCCTTTGATGTGCTCATCTTCTCTGTCTCTTCTTTAACAACAGAAGAAACATGCTTCTGGAAACACTGTCATAAATCTTAGTGCAGTTTTTGAGGAATGAGAGCTGATGTCATGTTGAGCTGAATTTTTACAGCCACATAAACAACAGGAGGAAAACTTATCTCAGGGCAAAGAATTTAATTCATCCCTGACAAATATGGTGGCAACTCAATTAGTTAATGAGTTTTTAAGGTATTTAGATAATAACAGATGTTATCTCAGAAACACAATTTCTAGTAAACTCAGTAGCACTGAGCTGGGTTCTTGAGAACCCTATTTGACATGAGTCTACATATGTAGATTGATGGAGAGACTACATCTGTGGAAGAGATACAGACACCATGTCTCTCGACTTCTGTAAGGCCTTTGACAACATTCTTCCTCTCTAAATTGGAGGCACATGAATTTGATGGGAGGACTGTTTGGTAGGTGAGGGTAATGGTCAACAGCTCAGGGTCCCAATGGACATCAGTGGTGAGTGGTGTCCCTCAAGGATCTGTACTGGGACCAAATTTCAATATCTTCATCATTGACATTGCCAGTGGGATCGAGTGTACCCTTAGCAAGTCTGCAGACAGCATCAAGCTGAGTGGTGAGGTTGACATGCCTGAGGAATGAGATATCATCCACAGGAACGTGGACAAGCTCAAGATGTGGTCCCATGGGATCCTCATGAGGTTCAACACGGCAAATTGCAAGGTCTGGCATTCACTAGGCTGTGCCGAAATCAGCAGACTGTGAAGTACACTGAAGCACAGGCTGGCTACCATGACAGCATTCATGACATCAGGTGCACTGTGGCTGGTACAATGATTAATGGGAATTAGGAGGAGGACAAATAACAGCTACGTGATGTTATCCACAAGAGAGCTGGAGAAGCAGACTCAGTGCATGGCATGGCTCTGCAGCCCCAATCTTTGGACTGGACCTTCGTTCTCATTTACCATTGCTTTGCTCTCCCAGCAGCTACCTGAAAGCATGGATAACCACAGACCCTGGACAAGAGACAGCTGATTCAGTTCATGTGCTATGTGCTATGCACAAGTTTCTGGTGCTGTCATTCTGAGTCTGCTCTACAGGAGGAAGCCCAGGTAAGCCAAGACCCCAGTCAATCCAAGACCCCAAAAATAAAAATTTGAGGTTCCCATATTGTCCTGGGCTTTGGCACTGGGATGACTCTTATTTTTAATAAATTGGCAAGCCAACAAATCACGGATTTTTGACTGATTTGTACCATGTATGGACAAAAAGTATGTGTGTGAGGGAAATGGGCAGAAATGGAGGCAGGGAGGCCATGAAGAGTTCAAGGGAAAACAAGTGCCTCTACTCCACCTGTGATGTTATCAACCTGGCATCAGCAAAGTTGCTTAGACAGGAGGCATGTCCTGGCCTCTTAAAAAGAATTGAAATGTTGTCTCATCTTTCCTACTTTACTATTTAAAAAGCAAAAAATGTTCATTTCTTCCACCCTGGAGGTGTCCACAAGCCTTCACTCAGCTGATTTCTCAGCGCACATAAGGATGCAAAATAACAGCTCAGAGAGCAGCTGGGAGGAGCATCTTTCTCAATGGTTTTTGACTGTTCCAAAAATAGCAGCCACAAGCTGTGTATTCTCCCAGGAGGCATTTCTGCCAGTGCACCACTCACTTGCACACCACCCACTACAGTAAGAGAGGGCAGCTCAGGAGTCTCAAAGCACATTTTCTAAAACGGTTTTCCTGCAGTTTCCCCAGCATACTTTGGTGCCCACAAGGTGTGTGTACAAGGTCAGCTCCCACTGCCAGCAACCTCCACTTCTTCCTCCTGTGCAGGAGGTAGGAAGGGCAGAGCCCTGACACCCTCTCTGGGAGACTTTGTCTTTCATTGGCCTCTTCCCTTTAACCAGACTAGAGCTGCACATCACAAAAAGCTGATTTTATCCTGACCAAGAAGTCTCAGCCCATTTGAAGGGAAAGTAACAGAAAATGTGAAATCAGGGGGCTATTAATCTGTGGTATTTTGATAGTCAGTTTTGATCATAGATGACACATCCCCACTGACACGGATATTTCCCACTGTAGTTAAGATTCAGAGGACTCTGACCTTTAAATTAAATGCAGTTTTCTATACTGGAACACAATTATCCTATTAAATGCATCCAATTAAAGAATAAACCAACTGCATGCCATACACATCTGTTTAAACTCATCTATCAGTCACATCCAGGAGGCACAATGAGCTCTTTGCCAACTAATTAGAGACCAAATATCACTCTGGAATTACTCATCTATGGATTTTAAATACTGAATGAACTCTGAGAAAATGGTTAACAACCAGCACCTAAAACCAGTAAAGTCCACTGATAAATCATTCCCTATTAATTTCTTGCTCAGCATTATTATAGCACCAGGGACAAGTAGTCAGAGAATGGAAATAATTAGTAGAGGAATTTTACGATAAAATATTTTTTACCTGAAGCCCATTTTGGAATTTCTTAACCAAGGATCTATCCAGGGAGAAGACCTTGCTAAGTGCACTCTGTGAGAACTTTGATTTTTATGGCATTCTAATGTGACTTTAAAGCTCATTAAAGCAGCTCCTTTTGTGCTGCCAGCAACAAAAGCCTTGATGTTAAGTGTCCCCTGCAGTACACAGTTCAGATAAATGCTGTTGTTTTTTCACTAAGCTCAACCTCTTAAACTACCAGCTCACAGAATAAAACAGAAGTTTGCACCCAGCAGTAACCTGGAAGCCCGATTTCAAGATAATGTGCTTGCAGCAAAGACAGGGTCCTTTTTGAGCAAAAAAATGCTTTAGAAATTTAGAAGCAGAAAATAAGCAGCTGTGTTGCATGCTGCCCAGAGTGTAACACAGAATATGTGCTAGGCATTTCTTAAAATCACTTCTTCCCTCTTCTATTTACCAAGAATTCAGGGGAGAAATATCCAGGTAGTTATAGTTGCTTGTTTATTTGCAGTGCAGCGATGACTGCGTGTTTAAAAGGCATTATTAAATTTGAAATATAATTCCTCTCTTTAAAAAGCCCAAGTCTTGGAGTCTCTGTACTTGATCAATGACTCCACACCAAATCTATCCAATTTGCAAGTAAAATCAATTTGGTCTTATTCCTTACTGACAGTATATTCAGCAGAGGATTGGCAAGTCAAGTTGGTTGGGTTTTATTGACTTGCAAGGCATCCACTAGTACAAACAATTTTGTGATACAAAAGGTAAAATAGATTGCAATGCATTCTTCTGTAGCATATGAATTTTCCATGGATATTAACAGAATTAAACTTCAGGAGCTGCTTTACTGATTTAAAATATGTCAATATAGGTAGGCAGATCAGTCAAGTCAGCAAGGGTGTGGGTTAGGGTTTCTTTATCCATAACTGCACTAAAATGAATAATTGCAAATTTAATTATTGTATAAACTGTTGTGCAAAGAACAATTTTGCATTTTAGTTAAAACATTGTGAATGCCTGAAAAATACATTTAGCTAACATTTAAGAAGAGAATTTTCACAGGTCGAGCTGTAAATCCCTACAGCTCTCATTCTCCGTGAAAATTAGATATCTGTATTGATTTATCCTGTAATTCCAAAAAACATGTCATCTTGCCCTTACCATTAGATCTGGCTGCCAGTACTACTCTTTTAACCTTTGTAGGTGCAAAGAACTGCTTGAGTCAGCAAGAACATTTAATGGGAGCAACAAGAGCTTTCATTGCACACGCTGCAAAATGGAAAAGGTGCCCTAACTCCAAAAGTGGGAGTTGTTTTTGCTTTCACCTCAGGCAAACAGTGGTGTAAGTACCTCTGTGATGTGCAGACAACTTGGCTACCCTGGCAGGGTTACTCAGTTCTGTGTGAGCTCTGGTGTGGTCCCAGAGTCAGGACAACGCTGCTCATCTTTAAGTGTTCTGCAGAGGGGAAGGCCACATAGGCTGCGGGCAATGCAATGACACCACCTGCACATGCTGGCACACCTCCGGGCTTGCTTTTGACCATGGCCAGCTGGCCATGGTCAAAGAGATGTTCTCATGCAGTTTCTTGATCATTTCATAGAAGAGAAATCACTTTGGATTTTATCTTAGAAATGGAGCACACAGGGGACAACACATTCATCATATTTAGAAGGTGCCCAGCTAAGGCCTGACCACCAGTGTGGAAAATCCCTTTAGCAGTATTTCCCTTAAAAAAGTAACTGGACATCTTCAGGGACTTAATAGCTGGAGAAAGCTGTGATGATTTATGGGCTGTGCACAGCAGTGAGAAGATATTTTAGTTTGAAGAATAGTTTTGGAGCGTTCATTCCCATCCATCATACCAGACTCCCTTAATCTAAAAGTGACTCTTAAGACCATAATGCTGTGGGATCCTGGACATCTGACTTACTCCAGCCCATGCAGACGTGTCAAAACAACCCTCATATCCTCTGACTGCATGCCGTGCTACCAAACAACCCCCAGGAGCTGGATTTGGGAGCTCTCTGTCACCAGAGCCACCCAAGGAAAACCCTTCGTGTAACATATAGGCTTTAACATGCATCTGGAGCACAGTACAACAGTAGGGATGTTTTCCCTTCTCAGGATTGCTCTTGGTAACCTTCAAAATGTTCCGAGCATTCCAAGCCATACCTTTTTCTAGCAACTATTGGACAGTAAACCTGCTCTTCGTCCCTCATTCACCCTTCAGAGTTACGTTCCTAGAGGCATTTAGATATCTTCCAAGTAAAGAGACATTCCAGTTGAATTTCATAAATGCAAATACCAATGTTCCTGTAGTGAGCAATATTGCACAATGACTGTCCCCACTGTAAAGGTAAAATGAGAAAGAGTTTACAACCAGCCTTAGTGCTGACTTTCCCAAAAATCATCTTACAGTTCCCAACAGGGCAGCTCTTGTTATGGCTATATTGGAGAGATGCACCTCACCTGGTCTGTTTGGATCATGAAGTTCGCCAGCTGCACAGAATTCTGCATATTCCCGCTCTCATTATATTGGAACTTGTTTCTACCCAAGCCAGACACAAAAATTAAGCAAAGGAGCACACAGACCCCCAAGAGATCTGATCAGATCAGCACATGCTCTCACAGTGTGCCTAACAGGCCAAAAGCCTGCTTACAAAGTACAGGTGTAAGTGCTTAAAACGCAGGCAGAAAGAGAGACCTATCAGTGTATCACATTTTATATAGCAGCCTCATTGTATTGTATTGTATTGGGTGAGAGATTCCAAAATGCCTGCCTTGATTAGGCTGTGAAAAATATTCTCTCATGAGGCATGTTTTTGGAATCCCTTTGGCTGACTTGAATATAGACCTCCTACATCCTCATCAACCCTTCACGTATGCTAAAAGCCATCATCACTATCTCTTCCATAACAAGACTTGTTCTTTTCCCACTACTGATTATGAGGGGATATATCACATGCACAAAACTTCAGCAGAACAGAAATAAATGTAAGACCTTGAACATAAGGGCAGAATGAGAAAACATATTTTTCTTAATTGAATAATAGGGTATTAGCATTGAAACAGCATTACTGTAGACATTAATACATTAAGGTTTAAAATGCCTCTGTAATAAATCACAAGGGTATTTTGGATTAAGATGTGCTCATAGCCAGTAAATCTTACAACTACTTGCTCTTGTGACTGGTGCTATGGATTGTAAAAGAGGATGAATTTAAGTGTACTAATACCTATTGCAATACAATAGTCAGAGAACAGACGACACCATTGTTGGGGGCTGAATTTTCCCTTTTTCTTTCTGTGGAATTTTCCCCATTGTTATGCTAAGTATTTGGGTCTACACCCATAAGCTCAGTTAACAGTTTTTTCTCGAAGGGGGGAGGAGAGGGGCAACACTGGAAAAGAAGAGCTGAGGTGAGGGGCTTGTGCTCTGCCTCTCTCTCGCTCATCCGGCTCGGAGCAGGTCGGTCGCTACAAACTCCGCTCTGCCACCCTGACGCCGGGAGTTGCCTTCCTTGGCTGTGGGATCTCCCAAAACCTCCCTGCTCAGACACTCTCCTGCATCTCCTACCAACTTCAGCACATCCTTTTGGAGCATCAGGACTGACACTGCCCTGGGACCTGTGAGCAGCGTGTCCCCTCCGCCCTTCCCANATATATATCAGTAAAGTTATTCCTACGCCCATATCTTAGCCTGAGAGCTCTTTAATTCTGAAAATCATAGTATAGTGAAGGGGAAAAAGGGAGGGGGGGGTTTATACTCTCCTTTCAAAAAAAGAGGCCTTTGTTCCTTTTGGCCAATACCTGTCTTTCAAACTAAGACAACCATACAATACAGTATGTAACTATTGCCTGCAATCAGCAAACTTATATGGAAAATGTATGGTTCAGTGATAAAAACATTATTCTTAAAAGCTTAGAAAGAACATAATAACCTTTATTTTATTTTATTTTTAATCACAAACTCCATATCCTGCCCTTTGAAGGATGAGCTTGGAGCTCTGCCAAGTGGCCATTGATGCATTGGTGTGGGAAGGAGGAAGGGAGCATGGAGGAGGGAGAGTTGCCAGAGGCCTGGGAGGGCATGGTTGCCTAGAGAAGGACTAGAAGGTAATGGGGCTGGCTTCTGCAGAAGGGGAGGAATGCTGAGTTCTTTCTGTCACTATAGCATGTCCACAAAATGTCTGCTTC
Organism: Buphagus erythrorhynchus; assembly: GCA_013400855.1. Classification (NCBI taxonomy): domain Eukaryota; kingdom Metazoa; phylum Chordata; class Aves; order Passeriformes; family Sturnidae; genus Buphagus; species Buphagus erythrorhynchus. The sequence continues at coordinate 86,871 of VZTT01003580.1, forward strand.
AAGCGCTTCACCTTTCTTGTGCACTGGGTAGGCTTCAGCCCCATAGGCCTGGCTGGAGCAACGTGCTGCTCTCTCCAAAACAAAAAATAGGTGCACCAGGGAAGAAGGCTGGGATTGGATATCAGGAAAAATTCTTTATTGAGAGTGGTCAGACATTGGAACAGGCTGCTCAGGGAAAGTGGTGGCATCACCATCCCTGCAAATGTTCAAAAGACATGTGAATGTGGCACTTGGGGACATGATTTAGTGGTGAACACAGAAGTTAATGGTTGGACTCAACTATCTTAGAGGTCTTTTCCAACCATAATGATTCTGATTGTTGTTGTTGCTGGGCCTTTTTTTAATCGTTTTTTTTCCCCATCCCATCTTCCTCCACCCCAGTTTCAAACTGAGTATACAATATCAACCATCTAGTGAGGCAAATTTGTTTCATATCTATAAACTTTACCAAGAGTCAAGGAATAATTTGAATAGAAATACAATGGTTATTTACAAATAAATGCACTATCTGCCGTTATGTCTAGCTCTGTATTTGTATAGGTATTTCAATTATGCAGCAATTATAATTTGAATCTCTTGTGTGTGTATATCAACTCATCAATTTAGTGATCTTTAGCATAGATGTTTCCAGTTTATAAGCAATACACACATTTGCAAGGGAATAGTTAGAACTATAATTAAAAGATATGGATGGTAGATGAACCATAGTTACTCTTGCATTGAAATTCCCCACAAACTGTATTAGCAACATCTGCAAGTAGGGGAATATATAGAAATATATTATATATGTATAGGAATATATCCTTCTCTTCTTTATTTGCATTTACTCTGCATTCCTAAGGCTGTCTTAAATCACTTCACAGCTTCATAATGTGAGGGGAAGAAATCTAGTTTCTATATTGAATTATAACACATTATTTTACATTTTTCTCTGCAAAAAGGAAGAAACATTCCTGTCAATGGTTACAAAAGCTGCTGAGCTGCTCCTGCTGAAAACCACTGGTTGAGCTAATGAGGAAATCAGCTGATATAAGGAGTTGCTCCTTGAAAGCCCTTGATGCAATCAGTACACAGGCCTAAGCTGTGCTTCCCTCTGCATTATCCAGCTGTGCTGATGGATACAAGCTGCACCTTTCAATAAGCAGAAAGTATGAGTGTGTTTTTAACTTCTCCACAGGCTCAGAGGAGGTAGAGGGGGCCTTCAGACTCAACTGTCACCTTTATTCTGAGAGCACACCGTGAAAATGTTATAAATTTATTTTTTGTAATCCTACAATTGTCGACCAGACGGGCACCCAGTTAATTTACTGAAGGCTGAAAATGCCTATAAATCACAGCACCCAGTAGCTCCAAAGATGCTAAACCTTTGGAGGGAGTGCAGGGATGCAGGGCACACAGCTGTGCAGCAGAAGCCAGGCTGTTGTGCTGGGATGTGAGGATAGCCTGGCTATCCTTTCTGAGCCAGACACACTGCTCCAGTGCTCAAGTCTTCCGAGCAGATTAATTTTACATTAAAAGGTATGGTTTACTATGTCCAGCTCTATTCAGAAATAATTCTAACTGTTCTAAGCTGCCAAATATTTGAAATACCTGAGCCTGCCTGTCCCTTTTGAATTCTAAGAGTTTTCATTTGGTTATTTATCTTGATAAAAGTAGGTCTGAGCTCATGGGAATAGGGAAGAACTCCTGTTTGGTAATAACACTTTGTTCCAATGGAAAGAAGTAGATTTTCTCTTCAAAAAGCATGGTATTTTCTCCTCTCATATGCAGTAACACCTGGCTTGGAACTCTTTGTGAATGGATGTTACTGATTCTTACCAAGTTTGCACTCATTTGTCACAGAGTGATAGCATTAGAAAAAGGATGCAACACGTTCCCTACTGCAAAATGCCTGTCTTTCCCATTTTAGGAGCAGAAAACTGTTATGCCATAATTTATCTCATCAAGTGTGACTGAGTTCCATTCGTTCTAGACACTACCCATTTGACAGCCAGTTTGGAGGAGCAGCTGTCTGAATGAGATGATTAGTAGGCACCAGGATATCTTCACAGAAGAGCAATTGCATGCTTGTGTTAGGCTGTTAAAATTAGCTAGACTTTTGAAGTCAGAACTCCCTGCCTTTATTTGGTCTACCAGCTCAATGTAATTCTGCATCAAAGAGCACCAGGAACATCGGTGTCATCACATTGGTTTACATTCAATGAAAGCTTTTGTAAATTTTGAATCCTTTTTTTCCTGTCCATAGATTTATTGTTGCGTACTTACTCAAGTGGAGCTTACTGGTTAGTTTTCACCTGAATTACACTTTTTAAATAAATGCTTCTTGATCTTGTCCCCACAAGAAACCTCTTTGCAGCTCAAGGAAGTAAAGGGAGAAGCAGAAACAATATTTCTTCATCTGCCTTCTCTTTCCACCACGCTGGGGACAAAATCAAAAAGAAGGAGGACTGCTGTTCTGAGGGACCTACACAGGCTGGAGGAAGGCAATGACAACTGAAATACAATGAAGTCCTGCCCATTGGAAGGAAGAGCCCTTATCAACCACACAGGCAGAGAACTGTCAGACCACTCCAGTGCAGTCACCTGGCTCATGGTAGGGGGTTCATGCAGCACCACACATGCTGAACGTGCAGCACAGCACAAGCCATAGCTCTCTTTGAACACACAGGCAAAACCTGACAACCCTGGGACAGACTTGCTCTTCATGACTACCCATGTCACAAGGAAAGCACCAGGTTGCCAGTGCTCATTCAACTTTTATAGGCCTGTCTCCTCTGTACTGCTGCTTCCACTTCCATGGAAATTTTCTTTTTTGTCACGTGAGGTGGAAGGATTGTTTAGCAGTCCCTGCTCCAACATGCAGAAACCTGTCCCTGTGCAGCTTGTAGCTACACTACAGACTTTCTTGAGAAGAGTGGCATGAAATGTTTTGATCAGTTTGTCACAAATTATCAATTCAGATGCTCTCAGCAACTGAAAGTGTCAAGTCCTGTTTCCACCTTTTTTTTTAAATGGAACACTTGGATTTTTTTTACAGAAACAACGTTTCGTAGCCCATTCCTAAATGTATTTTCTCAACTGTAAAAAAAAATATTTAACTGCTCCAATTGATATGAAAGCTGTTTGGTTTTACTGTTAGGTTGTTGTTTGTCTTTTCGCTCTTGATCAAACCCAAATAAATTAATTTTAGTGATTTTTCACTTAGGCCGTGAATAAAAATAACCAGCTGTTTCCACAATTCTGCCCCTGAGGACAACAAGAACAGTTTCCTTCTGTAGCAGGAATTGACCACCAAAATTTCATACTCCAGTTAACTCCCACCAGAGTTAAATGAAAATTGATTTTTCTCTCGCTCCACTGCCTTGCCATGTTACCTTCCTAGATTTGCTTGGCAGCATAAAGAAGCTGTTCAAATTTATTTGCTATCGGTGACTTAGGAAATTGTTTTATGATGCAATGCCTACGGTTCTCCAATTCAAGCCAGTTACCTACCTGGACTTCATATCTGCCAAGCCAGAACACTCATAATTGCTCTTTGATTGATATAAATTCAAATAACATTAGGTCTGTTTGTCAAGCAGACAGGGGTCTGCTGAAGTACTCTTAGAGACCAGAAGATATCAGGAGCTCCTTGGCTAGGAAAGACTTCCAAATTTTTTTCAGATAGATTCATGGGCAAATGGAAGTTTTTAACCTGTTTTGCCCATGTTACATCTACTATTCAAACCTATTATCTATGCCTAACACAGGAGCAGAGGAAGAAACTCTACAACAGCAGTAGGAAGTTCATCACACCCTTTAGAATTGCTCACTGTCTCCCAAAGCTGCCTCCTTGCTGCTGCTGATCCTGATCAGAACTGACCTGTCTGTGAGGCTGATGTGCCCAAAGACAAGGCAGTGGCCATCATATCCAGCCTCATAAACACATTCCTAGCAACAACAATGTCCACATGCCTGTCCTAGCATCTCCAGAGTGAAAAGGCTTCCTGAAGAAGGCAGATGATAATTTCAGCCTACAAAAGGAGAGGCCCTTCATTTCCTCACAGAAAGAGAGAGAAACTAGAGAAGAAGGAAGCTAAAACTGTTTTTACTCTTTGCTCCTTCACATCACCAACCCAGTTTCAAGGAAACAAAAAGTCAAGGCTTTAAGCTAATATAAACTATAGTAGCTTCAACTCATACACCTGCCATTGAATAAAGTGATTCTTGGCTCTGATGAATAAAATCCCACTTATTCAAAAGGGAAATAGGATCTCTGGTTAAGATATTGGCACAGGTTTTAAGAGCTGAGCTTACTGGTCACCTCAGCCCATGCTCTCCTTGAATCCAAATTGCTTCAATATGAATTTCACTCTCAATTATCAGTTTTGATCACATTACAAGAAAAAAAATAAAAGGCTTAGCCTGGTGTACTTATGCATGAAGGCCATGGTCATGCTTCCTCATCATTTAGGTGCCCATAAGTGCCCCAGGCTCCATGTGGTATGCAGGCTGCTGATCTATCTATATGCAAAGCAGGCAGTATGGTGAGGGAGTGAGTGAGTGAGTGAGTGAGTGAGTGAGTGAGTGAGTGAGTGAGTGAGTGAGGATGCACCCTCTATTTTATCTTGCTCTCCAGGCATTTCTGAGGAGAAAAGGAAGTCTTCAAGCCTAGTCTTTAGCTCCCCTAAAGTTGGCAGACAGGAGGGAAATATCCCATTTACTGCCAGCTGGGTACAATTCTGATTTAGGACTCACAATCCTAGACTAAGATTAGCCTTTTCCTGAGCAAGTATTTTGTCAACTATAGGAACTTCCGTAATGCAAATAGTAACAAAACACTGTCTCTCAGGAATATGAGAACAGCCAGTTTTAAAGCCTTTAAAAGACTTTTTTTAGCTGAATCATCCATACATGTCATCCTTTTCTGTTTTTCAAGGAAGCAACATGCAAATAACTAAAGGTATTCCAAAGGCATTTAAAATAAGTAAAAAGGAATTGCCTAAGTTGAAAGCAGGTTTATAGAATAGCTTAAAATACTCGAGTGTAGGACCTCTTCCTTTGAAAACACGAGTGGTTCACATGAATATTTAGACTATGCTTTGCTCCAACCTCTCTTTCAACTCATGATCATTTTGTTCAGAGTCAACAACAGGAGAGGCCCACCTTTTCTCCAGGGGCGTGATATATAAAAGTAAACTTACAAAAGTTTTTGTTCTTTTTAATTGTTTTCTTCATGCTAAATTACATGAGCTTGCAAAGAAGACAGAAACCATTAAAACTCTGAGATGGAGAAGAGGCACTAGATTTAATCCCTTCTCTTATCAAGTTTCTGCACTGTATATTTCCTAAGTGATTCAGTGTCAGGTGATAAGCTTTACTTTTCAGGTTGAATCTCATCATCAGGAAATTTATTATGGAAGCTTCATTTTCCATTCTTTAACTTAATCCTATTACTCTTTAATTTAATCCTATTACAACCAGGATTGTTGCTCCTAGCCATGTCCACATATCAGCACTGAGATGAAGAGTTACTTTAGAATGTGGAAGCTCAAATAATTTTATTACAACTCTCAGAGCAGCACAGTTTCTAGGTTGGGTCTGTTCCAGGGGGTGATTCATCTCATGCATGGAGAGGTTGGCACACTAATGCTAGTTTACTAATGCCTGTTAATTGGTGTTCATAAATTAGGACTGTTTAAGAAATTTTTCTGAGCTTACAGGAGGGGCCAGACCTGGCACAGAACATCTACAATCACAGTAAAATAAAGCAAAATTGCTTCTTTGCACTCCTTTTGAACATTTCTGAAATTCCCCATGGGCTTGCTTTAGCTCTGAGGTATGATCTTGGGTTAATAGTTTAGATTAAGGCAAAGGAAGAAAAGGAAAGAGAAATCAGAACAGAAATAACATCTCAGATCAAAACGATCCTTTCTGCAGCTCTATTTCACTGTTTTGTGTAATTCCCAGTTGCTACTGAAACAGAGGTTGGCTGCTTTTCCATAGCAAAGCTTATACACATATATTGTTTATATAGACACAGACATAGATAAATATATATTACGCACAGGCTATTAAACCTGCAAATCCAGGCATATGCAAGTACCATAATGCCAGATTTAAGGTTACCCTGCTCACGTTGTGCATATGTTATGAGTCAGCTCTGAACAAGATCACATGGTACTTTCCTATAGACCAGTGATCATTCAGTGCTTAGGTCTGTACCGCCATGGTTCACAGAAGCACGGGTTAACACCTCCACTTGCAGAACTGTAATGAACTTGTAGATTCTTCTAAATTCCTTGTTATAAAATATGAAGGAGAAAGCAAAGGATTTGACCCAAGTAAGTGCCCTGCCAAAATTCCTATGTTGTTTCAAGATGTGCAAGTACCAGAGCTGACTGCTCAGAAAGATCTGATCCATGCTGCCTTAAGTTTTCAAAATCAGCCATGAACAGATTTTCCAGCTTGGAATACTTCAGCTCAAATTATTAAACCATAGTAAGGAAAAAGATATTATACCATGAAGTGACTAGACTCTGGCACAGAACCCAGAATGCCTCTGTGCTATGCTCATCTTTGCCACAGAGCAACTACAGACCTCTGTGCAGAGCCGTGCCCTTGTTTCCTCAGTTGTTCTCTCTGAGAATGGTACAAGCAGGCAGTGTTTCCATTCTACTCCCAACAAAAGACCTCATCTATTTCATAGAACCATGCCAAAAATTCTGGTTTTATGCAAAGGAGTCTGAACTCCAAGCCTGCCCCAAATCAGTTTTCTCTTGGCATCCCCTTACATGATCTTTTTCACTTTTGATCTCGAGCATCACATTCACTCTCATACACTAAAACTGATGATCTACAAAACATTTATTCAGAAGTAATCCTCTTGGCACATCAAACTTGAGAGGTTTATCATTAAAACACAGAATTATTTCAGTTGGAAGAGACCTTTAAAGATCACCTAGTACNAACTCCCTTATTTCCAATGATGAACACCTTGAACATCTTATGTAAGTCTTAATTAGATTTGTCTACTGGAGTAGGAGAGATTTCAGTTTTGCACATAACCTGTAGATACTGAGAATAAATTCATTTTTGGGGAAAAGAGATATCTCAACAGAGTCTGAAACTCTGATGCAACTCTGACCTTGAACTGGTTGCTGAGAGGCCGTTTTTCCAAGGCTGGATGTGTTCCTCGTGTCCTTGGCCATACATAGGTGGTGTTGATAGGAATTTGTTGTGCACCTCTTTCAGAATAACTTCATGTATCCTGTAAATTGAGACAGCAGTTACTAGGTGCTTCATAGCTTCAAGCTCTTCCACAACTCCAAAATCTGCATCTTTTTTTCATTTTAGAAGGAGTTGGAAACTGGAAAGGGCAGGTGACTGTATATTTGAATTTCTAATACCCAAACTTTCATTTGGACTGGACAGGGAAGTTGAAATAGCCAAAACCTAGTTACTAAAAAGACATATAACTTGCTCCTATAAATCTTATCCTTCGTTGGGACAAGCCTGTTGCCCTTGGTGTAAGAAACAGCATAACAACCTCGTCAGGGAAATTAATTCCATATGCTGCATATCTGTTACCTAAAGTCAGTAAAACTATTGAAAAGCAGCATGATAGCTTTAAACTAGATTGATGGCTGAGGAATTAGCATAACATTGGAGTGAGGAATTTCTGCTTCTTTAGTAGAATAAAACCCAAATCTGTAGCATTTATTTATTCATCCCCATTTACAATCCCTGTAGCAAACCAACCTAGAGGTCACCAGTGAAGAAAGCCTTTGTTCATCTGGTTTGTGAGCTTGTGGCCAGGAACAAAACAACTTTTATTCATGCATGGTACCAACAGAGGTACCATGTTTCTTGTTGGGGAAAACAATCAGAATTTGAATGACATCAGCAGAGATTTGGTTTCAACTGAATTTCAACTACCATAAAGCATTTTGGAGGTTGCTGCCAAATGAGTCTGATAATTTTGCAGTAAACCCACTCCTAATTTATAGCCATGCTAATGGGAACCGAATTTACCTAAATGTGTAAATGTGTGTATGTGCATGTGTGTGTGTGTGTGTGTGTGTGTGTGTGTATGTGTCTGTACCGTAAACTCAGAAACTCTGTCATTCAGCTATCTACTCAGCAAAAGTGCCTCCTGGGGACTGAAGGTCAGGCATGGGCTCTCTTACTCTGCCAATTTAAACACTTCCTGTTTAATTAAGCTTTGGGTGAGATGACAGAGCTCCTCAGTGTAAACTGTGGTACCTGGAACAGGGGAGAAGAATGACCTCACCTAACTCCATTATGCAACAGCCCATATGACTGCAGTCATTTCTGACGGTCTGTGGCATTTAGCAGTTGGCTGTAGCATGTCTAACCATTACAGAATTGCTGAGGAGACAAATGTCCTTACAGGCAAATGTAGTTAACAGCATGATGGGTTGCAGGGCAGATGGATGAAATGAGCATCTAGAAATGAGCAGCTGCTACAGTGACACGTCTCCCTTGACACAACCTCGCCAAGCCAGGATGACGGTACCCTCTGCGTGTGAGGGAGCTCTAAGTGGAGATGTTGCCGTGCCTCCACTTGTCCTGAAGCAAGCAGTGTACCTTTCTGAAGCTCGTCTGTTAAATTTTTAAAGATCCCAGCTGGATTTACATTAACCTGCAAAGAAAGATACTTGCTCTGTTTCCTGGCTCATAAACACTTGATCGCTTTGCAGAAAGCTCTTAGTTCTTGTATAACCTATTCAAGCAAGAAGATCTGTGAAAACAATGGCCTGCAAGCTGTTCCCATGATACAGAGCACTGAGGTTGAGTGGGTGCTGCTCATGCCTATGTGGCAATGCATCAATGGTGCTCTCAAAACACTAGAACCCCCCTGTGCAATCTAAGTCAAAGCACTTTGGACTCCATCAGAATTTCTGAGTAACATCAGGAGATGTGAAAAACTGTCTCCCTGGGAGCTATCAGCCATTTCCATAATAACTTGTAAATAAGATCACAGTGACTTTTATGAACTTGTTTATGAAGNTGGCTGGGGCATGGCACAGGGTGGAGAGAGGACCCAGCCAGGACAGTTGATTCTAGCAAAGGAACAAAAGGGATATTCCATACCATATGACAGCATGCTTAGCAGTAAAAGCTTAGAGGAAGGACAAAGAACGTAGCACATTAGGAAGAAATTCTTCACTGTGAGAGTGGTGAGGCACTGGAACAGGTTGCCTCATCCCTGGAAGTGTTCAAGGCCAGGCTCAATGGGGCTCTGAGCAACCTGCTCTAGTGGAAGGTGTCCCTGCCCATGGCAGGGGGCTGGAACTAGATGGTCTCTAAGGTCTCTGCCAACCCAAGCCAGTCTGTGGTTCTGGGATTCTGTGAAGCTATGTTTGTGATTACAGCATTTGTCTTCTCAACTAAAGCTGAGGTCCTCCTTGCCAAGAAGTAGCAAAACATTTGCCCGCCATTGGGAAGTAATAATAAATTCCTTTTTTTCCTGTGCATGCAGCTTTTGCTCTCCCCATTAAACTATCACTCGCTCAAACCACAAATCTCCTCACCTTCTTTCTGTTCTCTCCCCATCCCACAAGGGAGGGGAGTCAGCGAGCAGCTAGGTAGGTGTCTGTTAGCCAGGACCAACCCACAACAGTCTGCTCCTAGCACAGCATGGGGCCTGAGATAATCGGTTCTATTTGAGCATTCTATCAGCACTTAGAGTTGTTAACTGGCAGGCCCTGTGCTGGTCATGCAGCTTGTGTTCTTTACTGTATATTACAGTTGGAGGCTGTTTCTGCTGTTTGCTGTGGTGCTTATTGCTTTACTTCACTGTGTCTGGACACCTTTTGTAAAAGGCAATGGCCGTGAGCCAGGGCTGGCGTACAGCCCTGGCATTGATGCTCCTCTTGTGCTGTGTGAGCTCCCTTGTGGGAAGCATTAGAGATTACACCTCCCTCTGCTCCTCTGGGATGGATGTGTCCAGCTCTTCTGCATGGGCTCCCAAGTTCCCTGTACATCATCATGCACACTATTTGACCATGTTCTCTAGCATTGTTGGATTGCTGTTGGGCTTGCAGAACCTGGCTTGGTCCTGGCACAAGAGTAAACAACTTGGTGAGGTGACAAAGAAATGTGCACCAAGGTGGCCAGTCGGTGCTGGCAGGGTTTGTGGGAGGATTTGGGAAGGTGCCTAGAGCAGTTATCACCTTCAATAGCCTGAGATTTTACACTTGAAAAGGCACATAAATCTGTTGAACTGGCTCACCACTTGAAGGAAGCTGCCTTTCCTAACCCAATGAGACCCAACGAGTTTTCGCAATGTTTTTGGGCTTGACCTGTGCCTACTAAGCCTCAGCCCAGCACCATCAGAGAAGGCAGGATGAGGGAGTGACAAAGTACAAAGGAGGCGGAAATCACTCAGGCTATAAACCCCAAGTTTTAAAGGAGGTGTAAGATCTGTGGAAAAATTACAGCCACAAACCAGGTGGGCAGATTGCTGCCTAGTTGCTTCAATGTCAGGATACTGGGGTCTGCTGTCAGGAGTTAGCCAGCAAGCCAGGCAGCTGGAATCCCTAAGTAGAGACACTGGGACTGACAAAGGGAAGCCTTTGGACATAATTCCTGTTGACAATGAAAGCCAGTTACTCTCTCAAGGATGACTTGGTACAATGCCTGGGCAAGAGAACCAGTAAAAGGTATCTAATGCTTGAGGGAAGTAGAGGTGGTGGGACTGCACCCAATCCATGGGCAAAAGATGTACTTAACTCACCAGTGTTGTATGCTAACACCATGGGGCTGATGCACTGGACAGACCCCAAACCACTAACTGCAGAGTGACTGTTCCAATGGCTCCTGGGATTCAAAGAGAACTTCCCCTCCTCCCCCTGACCAAAGGTCTAAGTCTCGGCTGCCAGAGATGCCCCACAGAGTTGTCTCTGTCCTGCCAGAGGGAAAGGGCAATCCAGGGTATGCCATGCCAGCCTGTGGTTCCTCCTGCACAATCAGGAGGATGAAGAAGTGGAACAATGTACCCACCTCAAATCTAGAAGCCCACATGCATGGATTGCAAGGAAAACTACTGCTACACAGCACCCATCCAAGAACACTGGTTTGATGGCCTGGCATGTGATCCACAGAAGTAGAAAGCTTTCTTGGACACTGCTGCACAGCATAACCTAACATCATAAGATACAAAGGAGCAGAATCCATCTGGATTTCTGGAGTGACCTAGACTGGGAATGTCAGGGTCAGTTAGCTCCAGTCAGTAGCTTAGTGAGCCCGTGAAACATCACGACATCTAGGGAAAGATGCAATATGTGGGTGGGCGTATGCTTGAGGGGTGCACCTGACCACTGAAGTATCACACAGGTGGTAGATGGCAATTCTGCAAAGGGCAGGGAGAACGTAATTCAGAAAGATGGGCAAGAGGAGCATCAGGCAACAAGCACCAGTCTTTTTTCCCTAACTAATTTACACACTAGAATTTTATTGACTTTGTCTGCATGGAGAATCTACATACTGAGATTTCACAATGGTGAGATGCTGATGCAAGGTTTGGGCTTCTCAGTACTACAAAATTACAAAGAACAAGCAATAGTCTCTGCTGATACAAATCAGCATGGTTCCATTGACTGCAGCCACCTCACTGATTTAGACAAGACTTAATCAAATACATCTGTGATCACTCTCCTATTATTCCTTCCCACTGAGGTCTCAGTGTTATTCAAGACACCAATAAGGATGAAAATCAACATCATGTCAACCACAGCTTCAAAGTCTGTCTGTCCACAGCCCATATCCATCTAAATTTAATTTGGTAAGATTTATCTTAGCCTGATGTAAATAAATTAATCATGCAGAGCACTGACCTATCCTACCCCAGGCTCTCATGCCCCACTCATGCTGAATGTTTATTTGGAAGGTAATCTAATTTGATGCAAATGTGCTTATCTAGATGGAAAGCAAACTATGATAGGTACCTTAGGAGGAAGAAAGCTTTCCAGGATGCATGCCTCAGTGAATTCTTTTGTATGAGGAATACAGAATCTATTGTACTGTTGTTGTTGATCTGCACTGGATTTATCCACCCGCTCCCTGCTCTTTGTCTCCATATGCTTGTGAAGCACAGTTAAGCTCCTAAGCTCCAGACAGCTCAAAACTCGGTAGAATGCACCAGCCCTTCTCTCTGGGTTTCCCATAAAGAGCTTAAGCAGCTCTGGAGAGCTGCTGGGTAACAACCTCCTGCCTGCAAGATGCCTTTGGCAAATGAGAGTGAAATCCTGAGAGATGTTTGCTGGCATGATGCTGAAGCACTAGAGCCCACCGAGTAGCCAGCAGTGGCATAGCCCAGCTTAGTAATACAGAAGAGAGTCAGAGCACAACAGCTTGACCTGAGTAAGGGACACCGTGGAGGTCTCATATTCCTAAATATATACAATCCCAACCAGTGCTGAAACAATTAGAGGACAAAATTATTATTAATAGCAACTATTTTCTAGACACAAGCTATCTTCTGTCCCACTCCAGGCTGTTGAATCTCGCTCACCTTTGCCTCCCAAGCTGTATCTTGCACTTTGGCTTTGTCTCACCAGAGTGGTAAGAGAGGGATCAGAGCCAGTTCTGCTTCCCAGCAATACTACCCCATGAGGTGAAGCATAACAGAGCTGAGAGGGAGGTGTGCTGGTGGATGCTGAGGCAGGGATGACAGATGGATGGTCTCAACACCAGGCAGAGGATGTGTCTTGTTATTTTCCCTCTTTCCAACTATCTCACTGGTTTCAACACTCTTCTCTCTCCACTCACCTTCACCATTTTCATCTATTTCAGAGGAGAGAGTTCTACCCTACAGCATCCTTGCAGAGTATGGCAGCAGGAAAGTAATCCCTGCTGCAGACCCTCACCCAGACAAATGGACTGATAATATAGAGATGTGTGAACTGTGTGCGTGCAAAAGCTGTAGAATAGTCAACTGAGAGCAAAGGAGTGGCTGTCCTCCACTGAATGTGTACAAATGAAAATAAAACAGAGCAGAAGGGTGAACTGATCAGAACAGACAGTCCCGTCGCCAGCCCATCCGGCTGTAGGCTGCTGCCCTCCTATGGCAAACTGGAGCAGCAGTCCTGATGCCCGGAGCTGCTCTCTGTATTGCTGAAACGTACCGAGTTCAGCCGCAGGTTCCGGCTGACAGAAATCACAGCTTCCGAACACCCAGTTTGCCATCTCGCTGTTTGTCTGAAGTAGGAAATCAGCACCCTGGGGCACTCAGCCTCTCTGCTTCGCCAGGGCAACTTCTGTGGATGGAAAGAACCGTGTGATGCTCAAGGACATCCTGAGCTTGCGTGCGACACTGTTAGCGTTGAACAAAAACATCCCTGCAGAGAGGGCGCGGATCTGCGGCTCTTCTCCCTTAGTGACAGCTCTTTGTTGCTATTGTTGGGGTTTGTTTCTAATGTCTGTATCTCTTAATTCGTGGGGCCATGAGAACCTCATGAAGTTCAACAAGTGCAAGGGAATACATCTGGTGGGGCAATCCCATATGTGAGCACAGACTGGGAGAGGTACTTATTGAGAGCAGTTCTGAGGAGAAGGACTTGGGGGCTCTCATGTATAAAAAGCTGAACACAACCTGGCAGCGTGGCAGCGTGTGCTCACAGCCCAGAATGACAATTGTGTCCTGGGCTGCATCCAAAGCAGCGTGGGCAGCAGGGTGAGGCAGGGGATTCTGCCCCTCTGCTCTGCTCTGCTGAGACCCCACCTGCAGTGCTGTGTCCAGCTCTGGGGTCCCAGCATAAGAAGGATATGGATCTGTTGGAGCAAGTCCAGGGGAGGCCACCAAGATGATCAAAGGGCTAGAGCACCTCTTCTACAAAGGCTGAGAGAGTTGGGCACGTTCAGCCAGGAACAACTTAAAGGGAAACCCCACTGCCGCCTTCCAGCACCTTGGGGGGCTTATGAAAAGAGAGACGTTTTACACGAGCCAATAGTGACAGGACATGGGGTTTTAAACCTTGAGGACAGCTTTAGATTAGATATTAGGAAGAAATTCTTTACCATGAGGGGGGCCAGGCATTGGCACAGGTTGCCCAGAGAAGATATCTCTGAGGTATTAGATACAAACATCGTATACCTTTACTGCCCAGTTACTTACCTGGTGAACCAATAAATGTACTCATCATGAAAATTAGACTTGTATGTATTTCTAAAAAAAAAAAA
>VZTT01003581.1:10834-22932 GCA_013400855.1 Buphagus erythrorhynchus
AATACTCTTTTCCTTCCATGGGATTGTTACCTGGAGGAAATTAGCCCTAAGATCTGTGGACTGAGGAAAAGATTGACATTTCTTTTTCTGTTTCTTCCTCATCACACTGAAATGACAATTCATTCAGCTTTTAAAGATGAAACACTTACAATCGTATAATCATAAAATCATTTCAGTTGGAAACCCTCCTGCCATGGTAAATAGTAAAACTTTAATAGGCTGACATTACTGACTAATAAAAATCTGCTTTTACAGGCCAAGAATATTAAAATATAAGGCCAACTTAATCCCAAATGAGCAATCTTCATGCTAAGACTATTCTGCCATAAATTCACAGATCTGTCTCTCATTGATGTCAGTGGAAATTCTCTGGCAAGCTAGAATAGTATCAGTCCCTTAAGAATTACATGATTTAGATACCAAAGGACAACCAATAAAAGAAACATGTAACAGTTGAACTAAATTAATCATTTCACAAACGTTAAGTACCTTTTGCACTGCTGAAATAGGTGTAAATTTAATATGATATCGATTTTGAAGTAAAAATCATGACAAGACTTTTCAAAGAAACAATCTGAAGATATTTGTACAATTATATTAACTTAACCAGCAATTAAAGCATGGAAATTTAGCTGTGAAAGTGAAACAGAGAAGATTGCTAACTGTATAAGATATACCCAAAAGGAAGGACACAGATCTTTCTCTTCCCCCACTGATGTGTCTTTTCCCATTATCTATTTAAAACACAATGACTGTGAATTACAACCAATGTTCTATCTCCTCCTATCTTTTCCTGATCTACTTATTAGGGTGTTGGCAAATTTCCAGCCCTCTCCAGCAGTGATAATTCATTATCTGTGTATAGAGCAGGGCAATCTATCAAGATGTGAGATTAAATTGGTGATGAGAAAGTATTTTAGAATTTGTATCCAAATTGCAAATACATTTTTATTTAAAATTCATTTTGAGATGAGATTTAGACTTAATTTTATCCACCTGTAGTTCAAAGTTGAAAGGGAATTTACCATAAGTGCATCCAAATGCCTTCTCTTTCCATTTTATCTTTTATCAGCTCTCACAGAGAATGCTTGTTTGAATAGAACTACTTATCAATACTGGTCAGAACAGAAAACTTTTTAATTTGTTTACAATACATTTCCTATGTTTCTCAATTTTTAAAACAGAAAATCTAAACAGATCTGTTAGAAAAGTGCTTTGGAATTAATAAGATACAACCCTTTTCAATAAATCTTGACACTTTTCAAGCTTCCTGAATAAATTTAGAAAAATCCAGCCTAGATATTCTTGGAGAAGAAAAAAAAAGAGAAAAAAAAAGAAAAGAAAAAATATCTGAAGTGTTTTCTGGCCTTGTAACAATCTGAAAAAAAGAAAATAAGTAGAAAATATTTCAGGCTAGGAGCAATGATGCTACTTATAGCATGATTACTTTGGAAAATATTGAGCTGAAAAAAAATTTATATTACTGGAAAATATCTGCAGTGCTGTGAAAGGCAAATAAGAAGCAAAGCTTGAAGAGGAACCCGTTCTGATCTTGATTATAGTAGTAGTGTCACTAGAATAGAATCAGACTTCTACTACTACTGCTTGTTTGGAAGAAAAAAACATCAGTCGGTATTAAAATCAAACCAAAAACCCAAAGAAACCCAAACAAACCAAAACAAACTAAAACAAAAAAACTCCACAGCAAACAAACTGTATTTAGCAGAGTTTTATAAAAATTTCCAGATACCAAACAATGGAAAATTTTCAAGAAATCACCAGACCCATTCTTGCATAAAATTCTGAGTTGCATATTTCTATAACAAATATTTAAGTGGTTGCATGCCACTTTGTAATTAACATCCTTTATTATTGTGAAAAATCCTTATTCTACAAAAATATCAGAGTATTAGCAAAATACAAGTGGCTTTTTAGTCAATGGCAATGTGGATATGATTGATTATTCCTATACCCAGTAAGATAAGAAATACCTTTTGTCAGAGTAAAGAGCAATTGATCTATACAACCAGAAGAGTAGCCAGATGATACAAAAGGTGAGGTCGTTGTCCCTGCTGGAATAGAGTGTGTGGGCTTGTAGTTCCCTAGGGATTTCATAGCCTAGTTAAAGAGTCACTGACCTTTAATTTGTTTAAGTTTCCAAATATTAGACTGAAATTTTCTAGTTGAACAGGAACTTCGTCTTGTATTTAATTTATTACATTTGTTCAGCTGTAATTGCTATCCTCAACTCTGCCACCTTCTCATGTGTAAGAGGTTAAAGCAAACATAAAACCAAATGCTGGCTGCACGGACTTTTGAAACCCTCACCAATGCAATATAAATATCTTCAAGAAAAGGGTTCTGTTGAACAAAGGTATTATATTGTAACCTATAAAGTACATTAGAAAAATTCCTACTGCCACCTGCAAAATTTGGGGATTTGTGGCTTAGAGTGAAAAGACAGAATGGAGGTTGATAAATTTCAAGTTCTGTTCATGACATAAACCATGTGTAAATACTGTGGCACTGCCTGTTCTCTACCTTAGTACACATATATATAATTTGTGCCATTTTGAAATTACTGCAATTTCATATAGGCTCCTGTGGCTATGAAGAAAATTCCAGTTTCAAATAGTGCTTTCTCAGCAGTGCTCTTCAGAGGTTAACATTGCCACAACTCTGTAGCAGTTCACTAAAGCAGCACTTTTTAGTGAATTACTCCAGGTGAAGGCACCTCACTGTAAGAAGTGGCTCTGGAGCTTGAGTAAAACAGTTGTGTCACTTGAATCAAAATGCTGGATGTGGTGATAACAGCAATGACTGACTTTACCTGTTCCGATTATTATCTTTGAGATAATAGCTTTGTTGAAAAGACATGGACATTCACAGCTCCTCTCTGAACCAAGCAGCTGTGTGTGGCACAACAGGTTTTCTGCAAGGTCAACAACAGTTTCCAGCCTACTACTAAATTCAATGTACTTGAGTAGTGAAGGTGATATTTCTAAAATTATTTGACAGTTTTGTGCAATAACACTGAAACTGAATTCTGATTCAGTCATTGAATTGCCCTTGTGTTTTCTTATATTGCATTAGATTTCTGTTGCAGAGCCTGAAGAAACTGTCACACTTTGACAAAGTTACAAGTCTGTGGCAGATACTGATTAAAATAAATAGACCCTCATAACTAAAGCCTGCACAATTTTTCATAGTAAGGGGTTCTCTGCTGATTTATTGGAGACTTAATAATTGTGTTTACAATGGCAGACTTAAGATGTTTGCAATATGTGGTTAGTGAAAATCATCGACTGCATTAAATAACATTATTTTAAAAATCAGTCTTTAGTAAGGTTGTGTATTCAAAGATCTCTTGTTCTGTTACTTACTGGAATAAATCGAGGAAATATTTATAACAAGCTCTTATCCTTATGGCTATTTCTAAGAATGCTGGAAAGGTTCATAAAGCTTTTGAGGTAAACATTTCAGATGACTCTCTTTTGAGAGCTATTGTTGAATGTACATCACTTCTGCTGGTTAACCCAAGGCAACTGTCACTGTTTTTTCTTCCAGTTCAGTTGATCACAGGCTGAGATGACTCATGTTTTTGTCCATCTTCAAAATGTGTTTAGTGCTTTGAGAAAGACTTATGGAACACCAAATCACAAAAGAGAGAAATATATTTTGAACTGTACTGTTATATCTCAAATATTTTCCTATTCTGAAATCTAAAAAGAAAGATCTAGTAATACAAATTTATTCATATGTAGTTTTTATCACCTGCTGAAGAAATGGCAGCACATGATGAAACTAAAGAGCCACTTCTAATTTCCATATTGTCTTGGTTTAATTTGAATTTCCCGGCCAATGCACCAAATAATGTCATAGTTTTGATTTGCCAATTTAAATACATTCATTTTTCTGTTGTGAGACAGAACCAGGAGCAAAAGAGCAAAGCAGGCCTAAAACTTAAAAGGATATAAAAAAGAAATTTATTAACTACACAAAGAAAGAAAGAAACAAATTCAGAATAAGATTTTCAGACCACTCCCTCCTCCCTCTTTCCATTCCTTCATAATAACAAAACAAACATACAAAAAACTACTTCAGTCAGTTCTCAACTTAAATAGTCCTTTTCAGTTCACTTTAGAGAGAGAAGTTTCCTTTTGTCAGGCCATAGGGACTTTTCTACAAGGAGAGAAAAAAACCAGTTCTCTCATGGCATCACTTTTCACGACTCGCATCCGCCCGGGAAAAGAACTTACAAATCATGAGGCTCCTCCCATTTTCACAGCTTTCCCAAAGCTGTGCTTATGGGCTGTGTTAAACTCATGGGGTATTTACTTTTAAGAATTAACTGTTCCAAACCAAAAATTCTCTTCATCTCTCTTTCTCTCTGTTCATGCTTCATCTCCAGAAACAGAGATACCCTTTTCTCCTTGGGGTGAAGGATCTTTAACACAGGTGCTTTTGGTCAACAATCTATGAAATGGAACACTCCAACCCCTCCCATGTCTTTCTCCATGGTTTATAGGAATATTCAGTGTAATATCAGTTCATCCCTACAATGTACAAAAGGATTTTTAGCCAACTTTCATAGCATCTTCTCATTCTCTTTCCATTTAAAGAGACTTAGCTCTTCTATTCTTTTTTCCCTTCTCACTCCGGGAAGGATTGAAAAGTCTGCTTGTCTTATCTGAGCATTGAAAGAGTTAAAAATTCACACGGGAATGCAAGGCTGCAATGCTGGAGCTGTGCCAAGATCACAGAAACTCAGGCTGCGCTGGAAAGGGGAAAGAGGGCGAGCGGCTGGGATCTCAATCAGCCTCTCAGGTCTCCCTGACCACTGTGGATGGCCACCCCCCCTCCCTGCTGGGCCATGTCAGCTCCCCAGACAGGGAGCCCTGCCCTGTCCATGGCCACCCCTCCTCCGTGCTGGGCCATGCCAGCTCCCCAGACAGGGAGCCCTGCCCTGCCCATGGCCACCCTTCTCCCTGCTGGGCCATGCCAGCTCCCCAGACAGGGAGCCCTGCCCTGTCCATGGCCACCCCTCCTCTGTGCTGGGCCATGTCAGCTCCCCAGACAGGGAGCCATGCTCTGTCCATGGCCACCCCTCTCTCTGCCGGGCCATGCCAGCTCCCCAGACAGGGTCCCGGCCCTGCCCCCCTGCCAGGCCCGCAGCCCTGCAGTGGAGCCAGGCGGGCCCTGTTACCTGCACTGCTGCCGGAAAAGAAAGAGAGCTCTTTTCTGGGTTACCTCCTTCAAAATGTGTGTTCACGGAGCGAACGAACTTTCTTCAATTACTTCCTCAGGCTGTCAATAACCAAACTAACCTTCAATTGGTCCCATCAACTCACAGAGGAAGTTCTCATAGAGAAAACCTCTCTCTGGTTCTGTCCTCCCCAGGTGAAACCAGCACACATGTCACCTTGTAGGATGATGTGATTCCCTTGCAAGAGAAGCAAGTTTTCTACAATAACTAAACTCTTCTGTTTAAGTGTATTTGCTATATGCTCCAGTTATTTTTTTAAACTTCAAACTGCATATTACAACTAAGTGGAATATTTGGAAATCTTATTTAGTACTTATGCAAAAACACAGTTTATCAAATTTTTATCTGTCCTGTGGAATTACAAAAATGTCAAAAATATTTTACAGATTATATTATATAGTGTATCAAGAAAAGATATCCCAACAGTTTTCTGCTTGTTGATAGTGTCTAGAACTAGATGCTTCAAATGAAGCTGTAAGGTTGCTTCTGCAGGCAGATGGATAATGTGATCTACATTACATGACAGTGAATCTCCAATAAATTAAAATTACTTTGACTCTAAATCTTAAAATGTGAATCTTAATGATTTACTGCAATGTTGTTATCAAATTCACGGATGTTTACACAACTGTACAGTTTAAGCTTGATTTTTATCAAATTATTGATCTCTGCAACAACTGAATCAAAATCAGTCATTTTCAAGTTTTCTACCTTTTCTTCTTATTCTGTCATTAAAAAAACACTCAGACTCTAATTTTGCTTCCTCTACACCACTTATTTTGATCTGTTTATTATATGCCTCCTTTGATAATTTTTATTGGCATTCTCCAAAAACATGGCAGATAATTAATGGGTACACTTTTAGGCCCGACTGAAAAAAATTCCTTTAGTCAGAAAATTCCTTCCAATCACAGTAGCTAAGTTTCCATTGATGTAATAAAAATATGATTATTTATTTCTCATCTGAAACTTGTCTTTAAAAATTATAATGCTTTGCATTAACAACGAGAGGTTTTATTTTAAATTGCTTCCAGAAATTCTGCTATATCTTGATATGGATGATATTGACTTAGAGGTTTAGTTAAGACATTGAATTGATGTAGATATTATTGACACAGAATTTTAGTTGCTAAAGGTCATTCATCTGCAACTGGACTCGATCATTTACAGAAAAAAACTAGTGCCTTCACTTAGTGATGTCTGTCAAAACACTCTCCTGTCGATTTGTGCCATTGATTTGTGCTTTTTCAGACAGGCCCTCTCTGAGAGAGGGGATGAGGAGCAGCTTCTTGCAGTTTGTAAAGAGCTGGCAGAATACTAATTGAAAGATTCAAGGTATGGCTTTATACTGGATCATTGCTGGGATCATTTCAAGGTACCAAAACCAGAGTAAATCATTAGCAATGTGCACCAGCAGCCCAGAAAGCCACTGGTTTCCTGGGCTGCATCCAAAGCAGAATGACCAGGATGATGAGGGAGGGGATTCTGCCCCTCTGCTCTGCTCTGCTCTGCTCTGGTGACACCTCACCTGGAGCTCTGCATCCAGCTCTGGGGTCCCAGCACAGGAAGGACAGGGACCTGTTGGAGTGAGTCCAGAGGATTCCACCAAGGTTATTACAGGGATGGAGTTCCTCATGTACAAGGAAAGACCGAGAGAATTTGGATTGCTCAGTATGGAAAAGAGAAGGCTTTGGGTGACCTAATTTTGGCCTTCCAATGCCTGAAGGGAGCCTGTGAGAGAGATGGAAAATAATTTTAGTCGGGAGATGCAGTGACAGGACAAGGGAGAATGGCTTCATACTGAAAGATAATATGTTCACATTAGATATTAAGAAGAAATTGTTCCCTGCAAGGGTGGTGAGGCACTGGCAGAAATTGCCCAGAGGAGCTGTGGCTGCCCCATGCTGGGGCCAGGCTGGATGGGACTCTGAGCAGCCTGGTCTAACAGAAGGTGTTGCTGCTCATGGCAGGGTGTGGGACTGGGTGGTCTTTAAGGTCCCTTCCAACTGAAACGATTCTATGGTTATAGGGCTGTTAGTGTTTCATCCTTAAAAGCTGAATAAGTATTCATTTTAGTGTGATGATGAAGAAACAGAAAAAGAAATGTCAGTCTTTTCCTCAGTCCACGGATCTTAGGGCTAATTTCCTCCAGGTAACAATCCCATGGAAGGAAAAGAGTATTCTCCTTATTTTCAGTTTTGTACATAGCTTGCAGTAGTTCTGATTCTCTGAACAGAATAAACCTTCCACTCACTAAATTACTGTGTCTGCATAGGAAAAGCATGTGTCTTGAGGTTTGGAACTGAAATTATTTTGCTTTTTATTTCTAAGGAAAATGAAAAGTAGTTCCCTCAGATAGCAGGCTGCCCCTCTTGTCTCCACATACAACACAGAGACCTTAATTTACTAATTAGATAATAATCAGTGAAATAAGTAAATTTAAAAAAACATTGTGAAATTGAAGAGATGAAATTCAGCACATTATGAATACATCTTCTACAATTCTATGATTGGGAATGTCTTAACAAAATCTGAGAAATCTATGAATTAATGTCCCTTTGTTTATGACTTTAGAATGTGTTGAGTCATCTAATTTAGCAAGGATAATCTAAAACATAGAGTAGCTAATGGGTTTTGTGAGATTTGAGTTCATTATGTGGTTCAGCCACAGATTTCAATGGAGTATATTCTGTTTAAAATGAGTGCATTTCTATCGTAGAGTGTTGGAGGACTGAAGAGTGCAGAGATATTCTCTTGATATACACTAAAAATACCTAGTTTAGCATCCAGCTCCATGTTGTCTCTGCTATTCTCTTGATATACACTAAAAATACCTAGTTTAGCATCCAGCTCCGTGTTGTCTCTGCAAAGTCACATTTTGATTTAAATGGGATTAGTAGTGTGCATGAAGTTAAGCATGTCCATAAATGTCTGCAAGGCTTTAGTTATTCAGTGCACTCATTATCTCAATTTGTTGTTTCATGGAATTATTCCAAGAATCTCATCTAATCAGATTCTCCTGGAGGCACAACATATGCTCACAATAGTATGTGCTATATATATCTCCCTCTATATTTATGAAAGATCAATGGAACATTTTTATTGCCAGTGAATGTATGTATCTGTGTATTACCCTGCAGGAATTAAAATCCCTCAATGAGATAATGGTGTGAATTCCCATGGGTATAAAGCTGAGGTAGAAGTGTCACTTTTTAGATTAAAGCACTCTAATTGATGGCAATATATAAACAAATGTATAGCAATGTATTAAAAGTAATATAAAATAGGCATAAGTATATAATTAAAGACTGGTTTAATTAAAGTTTAAAATAAACTTGACACTAGTGCTTGAATACTGATCACAAATATGATCCACAGATATAGAAAAACACTGCCATTATGCTGAATGAAAATCAGCCACGTGTTCTTCAGTGAAGATATTTTGCCCAGTAGTAAAACATGTTTGTTCCAGGTACTTCTGAATGACTAACCTTTGGTATTTAGCTTGAAATGCAGTTGGCAAACAGCCCAAATAATTCTGTTCTCAGTAATGCTATTGTAAGTCTGTTGAATTGCTTTATGCTATTGGAAGGGGAGTAGAATGCAATGAAAGATTATGGCCTATTTCTGTTGTCTTTGTTGCTTTCATCTACAAAAGCAGTCATAGGAATCAGTGAAAGTATGTATGCAGTATTACTCCAAATGTGTAAACACAGCAGAATGTGACTCTCTAAAACTTGAAAATACTCTGTAGAATGCCTCACCTACTCACCTGATTTGAATTTGTTTTCAAGTAACAGAGCTAAGAAAGTAAATTTTTCCCTAGAGCTGGCTGTAAAATGCCAATATTAATATTACTGTGTGTCATTATCTGCTGAAGGAATTAAGTATGAATCATTTGAAAAGGAGCTGGCTGGCATTCTAAATCCTTTAATAAATGTCTTTGTTTCTAGACATACAATTCCTTCTTGGCCTTGCCACTCAATGTATTTTCCCAGCAGCTGAAAAAATGGTGCTGTAACAATAATCAGTGAATAGTTTTTGTCTTTATGATCGTATGTCAGTTTTCAATTAAACCAGAGTCAGAGTAGTTCAGATGAAAAAATTCAAATAGTAAGATGCTCAAACAATAGAGAATATCAGTGAATGAAATTTCAGATGAACTTAAGGTTTCTGAAATGTCAGGTGGAATATTACTGATGATGAAGAGAACTAATATCAGTTATGTTGAATTTGAACATTATATTATTTATATAATATGTGTATCATCTACACTGATTAGATAACGTAGATAATGTTATTTTAATAGCCTTTTATGAGATTTCCATTTCTCAGCTGAAAATCAGATTTACTCCCAGATATTCTCAGGTGAAATTAAAGTAGGTTTTTAAAGCATTCAGGAAGAATATCCCACTTCAAATAAAATTTTCATTTACTTCTTTACCTCCTATGTGTTTGTTTGAACATATTCCTGCTTGTCAACAAGCACAGAAAAGTCTTGAAGTTGCAGAAGAGTTACAGGAAACAAGGCTATAAAAAATGACCAGGCATTATGTTTCCTCTCTGCATGCATTCCTAAAGGGGTTGGGAAAGCTTAGCTTTTATTTGTTGTTTGAATTTGCTATATGCAGAAGTTTTCCAGCTGCACTGGAGGAGCACAACAGAGTACGTGGGATTAACACTTTAACATTGTGCATTTTGATATCTTGTTTTACTTCCCCAAATCAAATTCAGTATCAATGAAAGCATAATTGGTTGCCATGACAATTTATTTTTTGTGCTTTCCTTTATCTTTTCATTCCTGTAGGGATGCACATTAAACTGGAAAAAATGTTAAAATTGTTGCATCACCAATTATTTTGCAATCCAAATAAGTCCCAGTCAATAACATTGCTCTCTAGGATTTCATGCCTACTCCACTAAAAATGTAGTATTGAACCTATAAATTGGAATGATGCCAGTGGGGAAAAGAAAAAGGTGTTCCATATGTTGGATCTGATTCCCAATGTATAATAAAATAATAACAACCTAAATTAGGGTTAAGAGGTTTTTTCTTTTACTGAATTTTGGTAACACCCTCACTGAGACTCCAGAACCACAAGTTGCTCACTGGCTTCCCTTTCCCACCTCCCATAGGTGGCCAAAGAGGAGAATTCAAAATGGAAAGATCACATGTTGAGAGAACACTTTACAAACAGAAATGAGGTAAGAAAACGAACAGTAACAGCAACGATATTAATAACTAAAGCATACCCCCCCCAAAAAAAAGGTGAGTGAACTCTAGTTAAAATGGAAACAGGACGTGGAATAGCAGCCACTACTTAATAAAACTTGAAGTTGGCTTTGTAGGCTATGTAATTGTTATTAACTGTTTGAATAGGAAGGTAACTTCATCACACTGGTAGGGCAAGCATATGTGCATGCTCCTGGATTATAGGTTAATCATAATGTCAATGCATGCTCATGCTTTTCCAGCAATGCTTACCTAATCTGCAAGCAACAAGGGTAAAAATCAGACTCATGCTGTTTCAGTTTTCTGGGATCTGGGCATTCAGGGTTTCCCTGCAGACAGGAATGCCAGGCACAGGGATGGAAAAAGTCCATCTATGAGCAAACAGACACCATAATATGACCTGAATATGACCAGGTAATAAAAAACACCTTAACTTTTGTGTAGGAGACCAGAACATTCCTNATGCAGTTGTGTTTGGGATGGAAGGCACCTTGATTGACTTACATTGTTCTTAAAAGCACAATTTTTAATGTGTCAGAAACTAATTTTATGATGACTGCTTAAGACCTATTAGCAAATGTGTGTTGCAAACCATTTCAAAATGTTCTGAATTGAATTCTTGTGGCTTCACTCATACAAGGAATTTTTGGAGACCCACAGCACCTGTGCTGATCTGGGGGGACAAAAACTGTGCCTAGGCTATCTATGCAGTTACATGTTATGAGCAAGAATGCCTGCACTTGCAGAAGCAGGTACAGAAATACTGGAGGATATTCTTAATGAGAGTTGCTTTTACCCCGAAGTGCATGAGCAGGTACATGAGCTTGGCCAAAAGTAAACACAGATGTGTAAGTCAAACTGAAGCCTTGCTCTCTGTCTGTACTTTCTTCCTAATGCTGCTCTCTATGCATGTCATCACTGTGGCAGCAATGCATTTTCAAACTGTAGAGGCACTTCTTAGTGGTGCAAATTTCTCCTCACCCTTGCCACTTTTCAGTCACTGTCAGCAGAGGGAGTTTTGATATACAATTGAAAATTTCACTGGTTTTCATTAGAAACACCAGTGGAGTATTTAACAATTTTTATTGGTACAGAAATAACAGATGTATACATATATATACATATACATGTATATATACTCAACTATTTGAAAAACTCACTGCAAAAAATCTATCTCATTTAAGTGGTGAGGGAACATATGGAATTGATGACAGTATTTTCATGCGCCATGTGGATTTTGCTGCCCAAATATTCATTCAGATTTGTAGAAAAATAAAAAGGAAAACCTACTGGAATAGTCGTAGAGTTTCTCTGATAGAAAATTTCAAAGAAAAAAAAGTGACCTGGAATGTAGTAGTGGAGAGATGTATAAATGAAAGTAGTTGCTCAATTGCCATCTGAGTTTGAGCCCAGAAA
The DNA here is from genome assembly GCA_013400855.1 of Buphagus erythrorhynchus. Classification (NCBI taxonomy): domain Eukaryota; kingdom Metazoa; phylum Chordata; class Aves; order Passeriformes; family Sturnidae; genus Buphagus; species Buphagus erythrorhynchus. The sequence goes on from VZTT01003581.1 coordinate 22,750, forward strand.
GATATTTAACAAGCCCATTGGTATAATTCTGGTTTCTCTAGGGAGCTAATGCAGAGTTGAACAACAGGATGGTGATCTTTCTACGTGTTGTTTCTCAGTTTTATTTTACTCCAGTGTTAGAGAGAGATTGTTTTTTGGGGTGGTTTTTTTTTTTTTTTTTGTTGTTTTTTTTTTTTTTTTTTG
>VZTT01003582.1:4293-17056 GCA_013400855.1 Buphagus erythrorhynchus
GAGACTAAAATTGAGACTCGGCCGTGAGCTGCAGGCGTGGCTCGCCTGTGCGGAGCTGTTTCTGTGGATCCTTGCAGGAGCCTCCCCAGTTCACTGGAGCCAGGGAAGCGCCGCAGCCCCAGTCCCTGCCACTGCCTCTGTAACCAGATCCCTGCCCTGCTCTGGGGCTCCCTGGTCTTCGCCTTCAGTTTTAATTTCCATAGGGCTGGGAACAAGCGTGGCACTGCCCTCGGCTCCAGTTACACGCAAGGAACACCAAGAAACTTCCTGGTGCAGCTAATAAAGGAAATTGGGGAGGAAGGAACAGTCTATCAATTATCAATAGGAGGGAAGTTGAAGGAATTGAGTGGATTAAAATGTGCAAACCGAGTGGTTGGAAGTTGGGATTCAGAAGGGGACTCGGAGCTCTGTCTCATTTGGAGCAAAATTCCATTTACAGGCTGGCAGCAGAGGAGAAAAATAAGCCCAGAGACTGGGAGAGTAATGGCAGGAGATAGCACATTTTGGAAAGGAAGGAATGTGCCAATTTTCATAAGATGTGAAGGAAAAAAAAACAATTTTTGGGGGGAGGATATTCTTGAACCATTTATTTACACCATTGCTTTAGTGCCACTCCCATTTTGCTCTGGTCGCCAATAAATGAAAATTCAAAAGTAATTTTCACTGGAAAATGAATTCCAGTGAGAACAGTGCCTCCATATTCAGTGCTGAATCTGACCCAGGAAAAAACTGGGACAACATAAAAGAAGACAGAACCCTACTCTTGTGGGGATTTTCTCCCATCACCACTCTCCAGTTAATGGGGTTTTTTTTTACCAATGGCTAAATCTTCTCCATTTCCAAGGATCCCATCCTGCATCTCAAACACATCAAACACATTCATACTTTCTGCCTTGGATCTAAGTTTTCTTCTTCCCAATTGGACTTGTTATCCTTTCTGCAACCTATTTCTGCTTGTTTCCTTATAGTAGTAGCAGTAATAATAATAATAATAATAATAATAATAATAATAATAATAAATGGGCAAATTGCTTCTCTTTTCACATTCAGATTTCACACCAACCCACAAGAGAGATTAAGAACAAGATCCAGGAGAGCAAAAACAAATATTTGTTCTTGTAGCACGCTTCCATGAGGTCGTGGATCACAAAAAATCTGGGCTAGAAAGCCTAAAAATGGGACACACCCTAAGCCAGGCCTAACTCTGCTAAGTCCCTTTTTGGCAGATGGGCTGTGCAGAGGGATTTCCTTGGCCAGCGAGCTCCTTACAATTTGTGCTTTTCAGTAGTGAGAGTCAGGATTGGGAAAGTTGTTTATTATTCAAGCATCTCTTCCAAAGCAAGGGAAACTCTGTTTATAAGAAGCTTCAAAAGCCTCTGTCACAGCTATCAAGGCTCTACACTCTGTGCCTTTGCCAAGTCAAATTAGGTTATTTTACTTGATATTAAGTTTGACAAGCAAAGAGCCTGTGAAAACCAGAATCCCAACTGGGCGTGCCTCCCACAGCTCGCTCCATTTTTGAGGGCAAAAATTCCTACAGTAGCTCTATTCTTCACTCTCATATTTCTGTCTGTATTTATCTTGTCTGGAAATTCCCCTCTCTGGGTCCTAGACATCTTCTAATATTCAAATTCTCCAAGAATGTGACCAACTTTGTTTTGGCAAACCTGTCTCACCACACAGGGATGTCTCTGTGGGCTTTGGTTTCTATTCACCTCCACAGATGATAAATTCATTATCATGCTAATTTGGAGGTCCACTGAGTGTGTATCAGACTTGTGGGCTCCTCCATCCTATAAAAAAACCCTTCTGTCACATCATTTCCTGGCAAGGACTGTGCCAAGTCAATTTGTATGTGAACAGCCATAGATAATGAGGAAAAACATTAATAACACATTGCATTTTTGGAAAGCAGGACAAACTCTTTGAGGACAGAGGGGACATGGAAGATTTCATTCCTTACTGCCTATCCAGGAAGAGTTTCCACTAATCTGCTTTGACCATGTTGAGAACAGAATCAGGCTTTGAGACCCACAATGATCCAAAATCTGTGGAAATATTTAATCAAATCATACTTGCACTTTACTGAACAAAGCTGTAAAAGTTGGCCTAAATGTTTCCAAAAGTCACTGCCATGGATGTTCCCCCATCATTTTGGGAGCCCAGCCCTAGACAGCTCCATCACTGTCTGGTTTAGCACTCTTATTTCAGTGTGGCCACCAAAACTGAAGCAGAATTTAAATGTATTCTTCAACAGATTGAAATATGAATCTGCATTATCATGGAAACATGAAATAATCGAATCATAGAACAGCCTGGGTTGGAAGGGACCTTAGAGATCACCTAGATCCAGTCCCCCTGCCCTGAATCATTCCATGAAGAGAAAATATTTCTCCCTTCTCTGACAATCCTTTGTGCTCAGGGAGAGTTCTGGGAAAAGGAGCTCCAGAGGTGGAGCTGGGTGCGAGGTGCTCTGATCCTTCCATGCCCTTTTCTGCCTGCAGCCCAGCAGAGCCATCCCCACAAGGCTGGGATGAAGCTGCCTGGGGGATCCTTGACTTTTCCAAGCCATCAGAGGGTCAGGGATGTCTCTTTGCACTCTGACCCAGAGCTGATGGAGGACACCCCAAAAAAAGGTGATCCCACCCCTGCCCTGGGTAAATGGCACCAGGCTGGCACTGAGTGTCTGTGTCACATCACAAATAAGAGCTCTTTGCTTGCCACAGAGGGGGAAAGGAAGGAGAAACACTGCAGAAGAAAACCTTGGCAAAGGAGGATCCTGCAGTTTTATCAGGGAGCAGTGGGTCAGGGTGTGCAAATTTAACTGTCACACTCACAAACAATTGAAGTGCACATAAAAAGTCTGGGAATGCCACTTTATTGACTCCTCAGTAAAGGCAGTGTGCCCTCCAGGAGAGGCTCCTGTCTGACATCCTGGGGATAATGTCACTGCCCTGGGATTCATAAACGGGGTCTGCACAGGAGGAGGGGATTGTGCCAGCAATGCGAGAATCCACCACCAGGAATATTTACAAGCTATAAATCCAGCTGTTAATTTCAGGTTATCAAAACCAATCCCTGACTCTCAGCTCTGAAACATCTCCTCATCATCATCATCATCATCATCATCACCATCATCATCATCACCACACCAGTAATCAGCCACTGCAGAATGACCTCAGAGTGAAGCTGAATTTCCTCAAGGGCACTGTGTTCCTTTCCTTCACTGAACATTGAATCCCAGCCTCAATTAACAAGATATTTCTTGCTTAGGCAGGAGAGGGGGCAGGAGGGGGAGAGGTCTTCAAGAAATACATGCACAGCTTTCAGGAAGCAGAAATGTGTTTGTAATTTGCAACAGGAGGCAAAATAAAAGGCTGAAAAGAAAGATTGATTCCAGTTTTCAGACTATTAAATCAATGTCAACTTATCAAATCCTTGTATTTCCTGGAAAGAGAACAAAGGTAACATAAATGAATATGTTTCCAGATTTGTGATCTGTTTACAGTTATATTGTGCACTTATTAGCAGTATGTCTATTCAACCACAATTAGAAAGACTACCCTTTTTCCTTTGAGTTTCATGTGTAAATTTGTACTCAGAGGAGTGATAAACAAAAATCAATCTCTACAGGAGCTGTTCAGACAAGCACCCTTCAGACTTTACTACTGACAGCTGTGCTGAAATACTTCCCCAACCACAGGACAGCAGCTGCCAGCTGTTCTAACCCTGCACACAGAGCTCGTGCTCTGCCTTGCAGCCTTGTCCCACAGCATCAGCTCTGAGCCTTTTGTGGTGCTTTTATATAAAAATGCTTCATGAGAGTGCAATTCTGTCATCTTCAGGTGGAGCCACTGCCCACCCACCCAGGTGGGTGAGCACAGCCAGAGCCCTACAAGGGACTAAGCCCCATCCCATTGTCAGGACAATCCAAAATCCCAAATCCACAGAGCAATAAAAAAGCCTTTTACAGCACAAAACATCTGCAGTTTGGGTTTCAACATGTTCTGAGTGTGGCAGAGGTAGAGAGTCTGATCTTTTTTGGCTTCCTTCTCCATCAGTCTTGTTTTCTAATTTTGTACTAATCAGCTTTTATTGTCTCAAGTGACAGGATCTTTATGCATCCTTGGGGATAATGATCTATGGTGCTCTCAAGCTGTCATTTTCATGAGAGATTGACTGGGTTGAATAAACAGGTCAATCCCAACATAAAGATTATCATTGAAAATCAGCTGTCAGAGGCCTTGCTTAATTTATTCTGACCTCATATCACAGAAAGCAACACGAATCCTTCTGGAAATACCAGGATAGTTCTGGCTCAATGCCAGCACTGACAAAGATATTTTGATCAATGGCTGGGTAGGTTCCTTTTACAATGAAATTAGGCGTGGTGTGTCTTCACCAGAGCCCAACAAATCATTGCATGCTGCTTATTCTTCCCAGTCCTTCCTCTGAGGAGCAGTATCCAGCAGATTGAGTTGAGTGCAGCAGGGCTGGGGACAGAGATTCCACTGGATTTCACACCAAAATCTTCACTGCTCTTTTTCCCACGGCTCTCTGCTCCTTGTTTTGCTTCCCCTGTGATGTTTGACAGTAAGGTCTCATGAAACATGAGTGAAATGAAATGACTGCATCACTCAAACTCTGCGTTTTGAAACCATCTTTCACTTTCTAGAAACTCTTGATCTGTAGGAAAATGGATGCACTTCCCTTGGGTTTTTTGCAGAACTAATATAAATTTCCTAAGTTTCTTAGTTGTTTACTGAAAGAAGAGATTAGTGAGAGAGGGACAAATTTCCTGAAACACTCTGACCAACCTGATGTCTCCACTCCTCACAGGACACCATAAAAACCAGGCAGTACATGAGTGCAACACATTAAAAGAGAAACCTTTTCCAGGAGAACTCCACTTGGGCAGCTTTAAGGTTTTTTTTCCCCAGCCCTGTGTTGTGATGGGTGTCTCTTAGGTGGCAAGAACATCAGATTTAATAAGGAAGACCTGAGAATCAAATCAGAGAGTGGGCAGATGTAAAATGCTGTGTCTGGGTGCAGGCAGCAGCCTCCAATTGCCTGGGGAGGATGAATATTTCTGTGGAAGAACCTTTTTGTGAGAGATTTCTCTGTGACTGCCTCTGCTCCTGAGTTTCTCCTGCTTTTTTCTGAGTTGCCATGAAAACGAGGGGCTGGATTTTCCATGTACTGGTGTTATTTCTATGGACTCATGGAGCACCTGCCATGTGAGACAGCAGCTGTGCCTTGGTGTTGGAAAAGACACACAAAAGGGAGTTGGGAGGACAAGTTCCTCACGCTGCTGCTAAAGGGATTTCTGCTGAGGTGATGATTCAGGATGCACAAGGGCTGCCCTGACTGTGGAGTGATGCCTGCCCAGCCAGGGAGATGGGAAGAGACTTCCAGGATGGGATTGGTGCCTTTGGCTCCTCCATCCTGTGCTTCCCATACACATTCTGAGGAGCTACCAGCTCCACAGGTGATGTCTCTGGATTTTTATCCTTTACAGCTGGAACTGCTGGGGTTTTGTTGTCACAGAAGCTTCCCATGACTTTGGGCTGAAGCTGACTTTGAGTGTCTGGAAATTAAAGCAAGCCAGGCACCAGGGTTATGGATCCTGGTCCTTTTTGGCTTGTGCCTGGTCCATCCCTCCAAACAGGAGATGTCCCAGCTCCAGCAGCCCTGGATTGCATCCCTGGTGGTTGCACAGCAGAGAGCAGAGCCCAGCTCTGTGCAAAGCCAAGCAGCCCGTGGGGGCGGAGGGGAAGGGAAATGAAAGAATATTTCAAATAAACAAATACACATCGCAGGAAAAGCTCTTCCCAAGAGTGTGTAGAGAACTGCCTGCAATCAGTTAATCAGCATAATTGTTTCTAATTAGGTTCCAGAGGCACCTCACAAACAGGGGATGGGATCTGGGGAGTGCAGAGAGGAAAAACCTTGCAGTGGTGTATTAATGACAATCACAACTCTCTGCACAGCCAGGGAGGCTTCTGCTCTAATTAGAACCATTCTTGCTGAAATGGGAGGCGACATGATTTGTGAAAAAGACACCCTCAGCATGTAATTTTCTATGTAACAAATCTAGAAAGATGGATACTCTTTGATCTCGATTCTCCTGTTATTGCTGTTCACACTGGGAAGGGCTCTTTAATGAAACAATCTCGAGGTAATTTACTGCCTTTGAAGTCCTGAAATGTGCTGCCAACTAAATTTCTGGTTTAGTGGAAGCTGCTGCAGCAGTCACTCAGGGTTGCTTAATGGAGCACCAAAACTGGAACATCAAGACATCAAAGGTGAAGGTGCCATGTGATTAATAAACGCAGCTATTCATTTGTTTCTGCCTCAGAGGCAATCTGACAATTTATTGTCACCGGCTAATTTGCACTTTGTGAGCACTTGCTCTTGCTAGTTATGCTGCCTATAGAACAAGATAAGTGATGTTTACACGGAGAGGGGAGGAGAACAGACCCTTTTTAAATCTGGGGAAGAGCAGGGAAAGGAAAGGTGTTTTCCAAAATGACGGTGGAAGCAACCCAGACTGTGGAATTTATTATAGAGGGGAAGCTGGGCTGAGGGGGGACTCGTTCCTGCCTGATCCCCTGCCCTCCCCCTGCTGCCTTTGACCATCTCCTTGTTTACACACAGTTGCCAGGAAGCAAATCCCAATTAAAAGTGGATTACAAGGCAATGAAACAGCATTGTTATGAGGGAAGAGTTACACCAATCCACTTCTTTTTAATTTGATGGCTAATCCAGGGGGTTCAGTGATACTGGGGGAGGTGGGTCTTGAAAATCTCTGATGACATCTTGGTGGCAACAAAATCTGTGTTTTTTTCAGGAGAGGTCTTTCCTCTTGGAAGTGTCCAGGTAGGATCTCCACCCCAGCAGGACTTCCTTGCCTTGAGAAAGACTGAAAAGAAATGAAACAGCCCCCCAAAAAAAGAGAAAGTAAAAGCTTCATTCAGATAAATGAAGTCTGATCACCTTTGTGACCAAGTGAAAACAAAATATTTGTCGAAGAATTCCGGGAATGTAATGGGGATGTGGAGTCTAATAATGCTGCCTGCAACAAGGAGGAGTTTGGGGGAATCCAGAACATGAGGAGCAGGGACAAACAGAGTCAGTGCCCCCCAGATTAGATCTGCAGATGAATTCTCCCTCCCTGCTCCTGAAAAATCCCCTTTCCATGGCTCTGCCCTGTCAGGGGAGGGCAGCTGGACGCTGATCTCCCTCCCTCTAGGGCAGAGCAGCTTTTTTTTTTCTCTGGAGGATGCTCAGCCTCCTTCTCTGGCCTTGGATATTGGAGCCTTCCAAAACCTCGGGCTACAGGGGGGTCAGACACAAGGAATTCAGTTTGATGGGTGTAAATTGGCAAATAAATTCTATTAAGACACTTCCATAAAATTCATATCCAACTTCAGGTTTCCAGCCTTCTCCCAAGAATTGGGAATGGGCAGCTCCAAATCCAGTCTTGACGTTTTCAAAATTAAGACAGAAATCTCAGGTCAGAAGAGCCCAGGCTCTGACTAAAGGCTGAGTCTGATCGTGTTGGGTTTTTTCATTTGGGCTTTTTGTGGTGGGGTTTTTTTTTAATTTTTAATTTTTTTTTTTAATTTTTTTTAATGTTTCTTGAGGATNGGTGCTGCTATATGAAGCACAGAATGTACTGCAGGATGTTTTGGGATTTTAATTTTTAATTTTTTTTTTTAATTTTTTTTAATGTTTCTTGAGGATTTGATCCTCTCCTGTGCCACAAGCACAGATTTCCCTACCCCTTCATGGCAGCATGTCCAGGCAGAGACCACGAGGTGTTTGTAGGGTGTGTGGGTGCACAGTGCTGTGTCCACAGGGATATTTCCCAAGGAAAACACCTTAGGAAAGACACCCCACAGCCCTCGAACACAAACCTCCAAAACTTCCACCCTGGGCTGCCCCAGCACCCAGGGATGTCCTGCCACTCCCAGCACAGAGCAGCCAGCCAAACTGGTCCCACTGGTGGGGCCAGGTGGTCTCCAGTTCATTCACAGCAGGAATTAATGTGCCAAACCAGTCCAGGGGCAGATCTCCGTGTGCCAGGCTGGGATGTCACAACCACCCCGCTCTGTGTGGGCACAGCAAATATTTATAGGCAACCTTTCCATGAACTGGCTGCAAGCTGGGTTCACAGGGAAATGGAGGCAGGGCCTTTGGGGCTATTTTTGGGCCTTACAGTGAGGCTGGAGATAGGAGCCTCTTTGGCAGCTCCTTGCCTTCCAGTGCTGGGGAGAAGGGAGAAGTTCAGAGCTATGTGAAAACTCAGGAGCAGTAATTAAAAAATCAGCTGGAGAGCTGCTATCAAAGCTCTGAAAGGGATTGTTTCACGAGCCGTTGAAGCTGGAGGCAGTAGTTTGGCTCCTTGTGAACCCCTGACCACTGCAATCTAAATTCTGCTGCTCAAAGAATCAAAATGGACCACAAGCTGCTGCACAGCAGAAATCAGTGGCTGTATTTTTCTTTTTTCTTCTTTTTCTTTTTTTTTTTTTTTTTTTAAAGGGAGAAGTCTCATCTCTTTGCTCTATGGGGGTTAACATGCAGCATCCTGGCTCCTGTCACTAAAAAGCACGATAAGACTTCAAAGAGTACAGTGCAGGGCAGATACAGGCAGGCAACAAGAACTGGGGCTAATAAGAAGCTTGTAAAAAAACAACAAAAAACCCCCACAAAACAACCCCCCCAAACAGAAAAGAAACCTTAATGAGATCTCAGATGATACAATCATTGTCCATCTTAAATAACCTCTTTTTATTAGCAGGTTTAAAGGACCCCGGACAGCAGCAAAATATTATCTGAGGTCCATAGCCATGGGCATGGAGCAAGGAAAGTGAATTCGAAGACCTCTCTACATCTGGAGTTTATCAGCTCTTTTCCTGGCTAGTATTACAGTAAACAATTATCTGTAGATCAGGAGACAGCAGGGACTTTAAAGACCCAAATTACAGAGAAAGGGAGAGAGAGAAGGAGAATACAAGAGATAAAAAGGAGCCTATGCATCTTATCGTGCTAATGAAATCAACCTGACAATCAGGGCAGGCTGCGGGGGTATTACAGTGTCTGGCATGAAATGAGCACTTCCAGCACAGGCTCCAACAGCAAATACACACGAAAGAGAAGAAAAAATGAACCGCTAGGGCAAGGAGAGTGATTTATGGGCAGCAGTCAGAATGCTGGGCAGCTTTAAACCCTCCTCGAGTGTGCTGTCAAGAAAACAACATATTCAAATGTTGCCATTAGCATTTCAAGGGGCTGGGAGTGTTCTGCAGCTCCAAAATGCCATTAATGAGGAAATAACGAGTGCGTGGTGATGTTTACGTGCTCTGGAACCATCACCTGTTCTTGTTCACCCGCTTGTTCCATGGGCAAATTTGGATAATTCCCACTGCTCCCAGCCTTTCTCTGCTGGAGTGCTCCTGGCTGGCTGCAAACAGCAGCTCTTCCCATAGAGATTTGGTCCCAAAAGGCTGTTTCCCAAAATTCTGGGAGGTAAAATCACCGTGGTCCTCCATGGGACATTTAGCAATGTTAAGGTGTGCTCTGTTTTTATAAGGGATGGATCCATTGCTACTTTGGAAAAGTAAAACTTTTGAAAGTTCCTTTTTCCCCCCTTTATCCAGGGACTTTCTGTGTCTTTCACGTGGAAACGACCAAGCCAAATAATTCTACAACCGGAAAAAGATAAAGGGAAAATGGCATTTGGAGCTGGGAGTGAAATACTGGAATATTTTGCTTAGCACTAAAGCAAATTTTGTGCACTAAAGTTATATTTGTCCAGTTCTACATTGCACAAAAAGGTTCTGAGACTCACAGAATATTGACAGCAAATCCTCATGTTCACAGTCAAATGTCCTCCAGCAGAACATGGCTCATCCTGCTCTGAGACAGAGCTCCAACCACTAAAAATGCACCTGGAGAAAGAGAAAGTCTTTCCACCACAGCACATCCTGATCATCTCTGTGACCCACCATGGGATGAAGGCAGTCAGTGTGGTCCTGGACACAGTTCCTGTGTTACAGCCAAAAAAACAGAATGAAAACTTCAGGTATTTGTGATGAAAAATTCAACCTCTTTCTATTTGACAGCAAAATCAGTGTCTTGTCTGGGTGAGCTGAGTTGTGAGAAATATCACATGAAAAACTGAAAGTGTGAAGTAAAGTCAGAAGTGAAGCTCTAAGGTTTGCCTGAGATGGAGCCAAAAAATCAAGAGAATAGGAAGGGTCTGGTGAACTGGGGCAGGCAGGCCACAGCTTTTTGCTCCAGGCACCAAGGCACTGCAACAACTTTCCTGAGTAATAAATCCTGCAATCCTTTAATTGGCACTACAGATTGGTACCTGTGAGACCGAATGCAGTTTATAAAAAATCAAGTCAAAGCAGGAAAAGCAGAGGCATTAATGACTTTGTTTGTGTGGAGAGGGCTGGAAGGAATCTTCCCCATGTCCTGCTTCCCCCAGATGGGGGCTGGAGAGCCCTGCAGGGAGCAGAGCAATGCTGTACATAAATTTGCCAATTTATGAGGCAAATATTCATTTTGAATCCGAGTTATTTTGTCATCTCTTTAGAGGAGGTGGGTGCTGATGCCCTTGGGAAGACAGCACAGGCTGATTTCTCCCCACAGTGAATTTCCACATCACACTGAGGGCAGGGCAGTGCCCAGAGGTGTCCCTTGGGGCTGGGACAATTTTCTGAAGATGCTCCAGCCTGTTTGGCCCTTCCTGCTGATGAATCCCAGGCCAGCTGGGCTGCTTTGAGCAGCTCTGCCTGTGCTTTCCCATTGATCTCCAGCCTGGAGATGTAGTTCTGGATTTGTTTGTGTCATGGGAAGATGTCATCTTGATCTCTCTAATAGGTTTTCAAAGGGTAACATTCTGTTTGAAGGGAAAGAGGAAGAAAAAAAACCAAGTGACAACACTAAATTAGGGTTACTCAAGATGTTTATATTTGCCCTTCAGATTGGCAGTGTGATGTGTTTCAGTTCCCACTCCTTGCAATAAAATCTTTTTTAAAAGTGTGGCTATTGTTAGAACCTACTGTTTAAAAATAAATAAGAACACATTAAGGCTTCTTAAAGAACCCAAATTATCTAAAGTGTTAGATTATGCCATTTAGACCTTTGTCTAACCTGTGTAGGTCAAAATAATTTAAAACACACTGGAGGAAGAATTTCTCTTTTGCTGAGGATCACAAATCTGGATGAAGAGTGATGAAATAAGTGATTACTCTCTTTCCTTCCTGGGGAAGAAAGGGAAAGCAAGGGGGACATGGCAGTGACACAGGAGAGGAGAAGGTAGGTGGAGTGGGGAATCCTGGAATGGGTTTGCTTTGGAGCAGGTTTGTTTAGCCAGGGCTGGCCCCAGCTGCTTGGTCAAACATGCTGGACCAGCTCCTCTCTCTCTGTGAATCAGGAAGAGTCAAAACTCATCCATTCCATTGGGACTGTGTCTATTCATAGCCAGGGCTTTATCCAAGACAGGTGTGCCACAAAGTTCATTTTCCAGACTTGCTTTTTAAGTGCTGAATTTGACAGAAGTCATAACTGCTGATAAATGGTGGTAAACAAGGCTTGCTTTGCCCTCCGAGGCAGCTACAAATCATTTTGTGCAATAAACAGCACTTGGAGTTGTTTTCTCAGCCAGTCAGGTCTCTGGAAACAAAACTCCCGTTGCAAATATTCTCTCTTTCCCCTTCTCCTTATAATAAGGTCTCCATATCTCTCTCTTTTTTTTTTTTTTTTCCTGTCAGTGCAGTTTTTTGATTTCCCAGGCAGACACATTATCTGGGGAATGTCACATCTTCCTTCTGACACGATGCCTCTCCAAGGAGATGCATCACCCTGGACTGGGCAGGGGTGTGGTGAAGGGATTGTGTTTCCTCAGTGATCAGACTAAAATAAAACAGCCTAAAAATACCTTTATGGTGTCCTCTCCAAAGTGCACGGGTTAGATGAGGGATGAGGGATTTTCTTTCCTTGTCAGCCCTTCAGCTGAGGAATGAAAGGGGAAGATGGGCAGAGCCAGGCTGGCAAACCCAGCAACAAAGGCACAGCTTCTGTCATTGCTCCTTCCCAGGAGTAAAATTCACCCAGCTGGGCACAAAGCCCACTGAATTTTTTTTTTTTTTAATTGATTAGATCTAAGTTTAGAATGTGGATTGGTTTTCCCTAGTGGACTTCTCATGGGAGCAATTCAGGTCTGATCAACTGTGTTTGTGTTTTAAAAGCATGGCAGAGCTGAAGGCATTTTTATCTGAATGAGATAAAAGACCAAAATTTGTCCATTAAAGTTCCTAAAACTACCATGATTAATCCTCAGGATTAATAATAGGAGCCCTGGAGGAGGAAGAGCAGAGTTTGACATTTTCATCAGAATTAAATTGCATTCTGCCTGTCCTGGTCCCCCTGGTCCCCCTTCCATTGCTGAAACATGCTCTGAGGTTGCACCCCAAAAGTGATTTTATTCCAGAAAAAAGTGAAGTGATCCCTCAGTACTTCCTGCACACATAAATGAGCTCTGGCTACAACAATTTCAAATCAATGGGAGATTCTGCAGAAGCAGAAAATAGTCCTTGATCTGCAGAGCAGCGTGGAAAGCCAGGGGGGAAAATGCTCAGGTATTTGTGGGAAACCATAAATTCTAAAGCAGAATGAAGAATCATTTCAGCACTCTGAAGGGAGGGAGGGGTGGATGGATGATGGATGATGGATGGATGATGGATGGATG